>JARYGA010047421.1:0-107848 GCA_030545235.1 Helianthus tuberosus
ATAAATAAAAATCTTCAAAAATTTCAAAATATTATATTACATCAGTGGGTAAAAGGTTTGGTGTCAAAATTTGGGTTTAAATAGGCTTTATGCTAATAACGCCGTTTAATTAATAAAAAGCTTTCAAGTTACGATATTGAGCATAACTCCTAATTTAGACCTCAAACTGATGTCAAATTTTTAGGACATGTTTATAAATCAGTAATAAACGTTTTTTGTCCTCTCACAATTTCAAAAATCTTGTTTTAAAATCAAAAGGGCATAATGGTCAACATTTAAGCAAATAACGGAAACATGCAATGAACTAGGATTACAAAGGAAACACATTGTATAAACTCATAGGGTTATACTTACATGTAATATGGTCCTAATGGAACCCTAAGGCATATCTAAACTAAGTTAATTTGGGTCAGAACTGAGAGTCAAAGCAAAAGTCTTCTTTTGCGACTTTCGGTTCCGAACCGAGCCTAAACTCAGAATTGTCGGGTTGAACATGCTTAGACATGTTCTCACATTAATTACCAAGTTATATTAGTGTTAAAACAGGTGCCATAACCTCTGCATTGTTAGTTATGAGTTTATTTGCAAAATAGCTTTCTGTTGACTTTTTAATATTAAGTTTGACCCGACAATTGACCAAGTTAGAGTGGAAATCAGAGGGTGCCCTTATAAGGGTTTATTACCCATATAATTACCAACTCATAGCCACTTTCAATTCGAAAAATGGTTGGACCATTAGTGATTAATCACTAAGTCAAAGCTTAATTACGATAGCTTTGTCTTTTGATCATTAAGCTAATTAATACTTAACTAAGGAGGCTAAGAACACTTACATTAGTCCTTAGCAAGAAGATTTAGATTAGAGAAAGCTCCTTGGTCAGCAGGAAGCTTCAGAGAGTGTGCTTGAATGAAAAATTCAAATGTGCAAGAACAATGTTACAACAAAGGCTCCTTATATAGGAATTTAAACTTCATAAGATCATTCCACACAGGTCTATAATTGATTCCTGATCATCCCAGGTGTCCCCTATGCATGAAATACTGTTGGCTCAGTCCCTAAATTCGAAAACAAGCTTCCTAAGGCAGTGGAACTGGCTGGACAGGCAGCTGTCCATTTTTCTACCCAGCTACAGGTCTTACGGACCGTAAGCTTAGGGCCTTACGGTCCGCATCCGCTTTTTAATTTTTATCGCCCAGATCAGCCACCGTATGGTCCGTAAGGTGGTCTCTTTGCGGTCCGTAAGACTTGGTCAGAAGACAAAAAATTTGAGAATTTTTAACATTTCACCATGCAACCTATCATACCTCGAATCTTTGGTTATTATTAGTAGTAAGGGCCCTCATGATCAGGTCTGTAACATTCAGAATGCATTCCATGCATTAGTGTTGCCTTGGAGTCTTGTGAAAAGGCCATTAAATGTAGATTTGTCACATTATATACATGTGATCCCATTTCTTTGAATGTTGATTTATTTATTACAAGATTAACCGGATACTCATGAAATCCTTATCAGATTTTCAAGAGAATGTAAAAATGTTAAAAGGTCACTCAGAGGTAATAATTAACATGTTGATGCTTACTTGATCCGGGTTCATAACACGCTTTAAATTTCATGACATGTGTCTTTATTATATTGGGCATGATTTTTATGAGGTGTTACATCCTCACCCCCTTAGAAGAAATCTCGAGATTCACTGAAATAAATGAGGGTACTTCTGTTTCATTGTGGATTCAACCTCCCACGTGTATTCGGGACCTCTACGTGCATCCCATTTAACCTTCACAATCGGTACACACTTCTTCCGAAGCTTCTTAACCTGTCGATCCTCGATCGACAATGGTTTTTCAACAAACTTTAAGCTCTCATATATATGCACATCCTTATGTGACATGGCTAGCAATTCATCGGCTAGGCATTTCTTCAAGTTGCAGATGTGAAATACATTATGGATTCCACTGAGCTCTTCAGGCAGGTTTAACTTGTAAGCCACTGTTCCGACACATTCGATGATCTCGAATGGTCCTATGTATCTTGGGCTTAACTTGCCTTTCTTGCCAAAACGCATTACCCCTTTCCAAGGTGATACCTTAAGTAACACTTTGTCACCTACCTCAAATTTTAGAGGTTTACGCCTTTTATCTGCGTAGCTTTTCTGCCTATCCCTGGCAGCTTTGAGACGATCATGTATCTGCACAATCTTATCTATCGTTTCCAGGACTATATCTGGTCCTATTAGTTGGACATCTCCAACTTCCGCCCAACAAACGGACGTCCTGCACTTTCTTCCATACAAAGCTTCAAAAGGTGCAGCTTGAATACTCGAATGATAGCTATTATTGTACGAAAATTCGATCAATGGAAGATGATCGTCCCACCTTCCACCTAAATCAATAACACAAGCTCGTAGCATATCTTCAAGTGTTTGTATCGTACGTTCGCTCTGACCATCCGTCTGAGGATGATATGCAGTGCTGAAATTTAATCGAGTACCTAATGATTGCTGGAAGCTTTTCCAAAAGTGTGATGTGTATCTTATATCTCTATAAGAGATAATAGACACTTGTACTCCGTGAAGAGATAAAATCTCGTCCACGTACAGCTGAGCTAACTTGTCAGAGCTGTGTGTTTCTTTAATGGGTAAGAAGTGCGCTGACTTAGTCAGTCTATCCACTATAACCCAAATAGTATCATTCCCTCGCTTTGTTTTTTGGTAACTTAGTGATAAAATCCATAGTTACCATTTCCCACTTCCATGTGGGAAGTTCCGGCTGTTGTAGCAAACCTGACGGCTTCTGGTGTTCAGCTTTAACTTGCGCGCACGTCAAACATTTGGCCACATAAGTGGCTATAGACTTCTTCAAGCCTATCCACCAATAATTTGCCTTTAGATCCTGGTACATCTTATCACTGCCAAGATGGACTGAGTATTTAGAACTATGAGCTTCTTGGAGAATCACATCTCTAAGCCCTCCATAAATTGGAACCCATATTCTACCATTCAATCTTAGGATTCCATCCTTGCCATACGACAATTGTTCAGCAATTACGCCTAACTTCTCACTCGGATAATTAGCTTCTAACACGGGTTCCTTCTGAGCGGCTAACAACCTTTCATTCAAGCCGTTTTTCAATTCAATGCTCTTGGCATTGATTCTAATGGGCTTAACCCTTTCCTTTCTGCTCAAGCGTCAGTGACCACATTCGCCTTGCCTGGATGATATCGGATTTCACAATCATAGTCGTTCAATGTTTCCATCCAGCGACGCTGTCTCATATTAAGGTCCTTCTGGTTAAATAGATGTTGAAGGCTCTTGTGATCATAATAGATCACACACTTGGTACCATATAAATAATGCCTCCAAAGTTTTAGTGCAAACACCACGGCTCCCAATTCCAAGTCGTGGGTGGTGTAATTCTTTTCGTGCACCTTTAATTATCGGGAAGCATAGGCAATAACTTTGCCTTTTTGCATAAGCACACATCCCATACCTGTGTGCGATGCGTCACAATATACCACAAACTCTTCAATTCCTTCCGGCAATGTTAACACAGGAGCATTGCTTAACTTCTTTTTAAGAATATCAAAGGATTCTTGTTGCTTAGGACCCTAGTCAAACTTTATATTCTTACGGGTTAATGATGTTAAAGGTGCAGCAATCCTAGAGAAATTTTCAATAAAACGTCTATAGTATCCTGCTAGACCCAAGAAGCTACGAATCTCCGTGGGTGTCTTCGGCTCCTGCCAATTCATAATGGCTTCAATTTTAGCGGGATCCACCTGGATACCACGCTCACTTACAACATGTCCAAGAAATTGGACTTCACGTAACCAGAACTCACATTTAGAGAATTTAGCATAAAGCTTTTCTCGTTGAAGAAGTTTAAGAATACTCCGAAGGTGTCTTTCGTGATCGGCTTGATTCTTTGAGTAAATGAGAATGTCATCAATGAAGACAATGACAAACTTGTCCAAATACGGCTTGCAGACACGATTCATGAGATCCATGAATGCTGCAGGTGCATTAGTGAGCCCAAAAGGCATCACCAAGAACTCATAATGACCGTATCAAGTCCTGAAAGCGGTCTTGTGCACATATTTTGTAAGGACCTGCAAAAATGTCCAAAAACGACCCGTAAGTGAAAACCCGGACCCCTGAAACCCTAGTGCTCATGAAAAAACCAAGAAATCAAGATTTTTAGGCTTCTCGCGGGCCGCGTAAGCCATAAGGCTAGGTTTACGTGGGCCGTGACAGCACAACAATTGACCGGGACATGTTTTAGGCCACATGTCAGCCACGTGGCGGGCCTACGCGTGACACGCTAGCCTTAGACGTAGAATAGGTGGCCCTCGCGGGCCGCGTAAGAGTCTTGTGAAGGTTTACGCGGGTCGCGTAAAACACAAAAAGTTGCTATAAATGGGACATGCATGGGTTGATCGTCTGTGCTCGAGAAACTTTACAAAATCACTCACTGTATGCTCGAAATAAAGTTTAAAGTAGGAAAACGCTGCTACAATAAAGGGTAATAACTCAATCACTGCTACGATACATTGTCCGATCGATTGAAGCCGATCCGATGGATGTTTAAGTGCTTCCCGTATTGGGGCTATACTTTGCCATTCGTCGTGAGGGTTTTGATTTCGTGAGTTTATCGTAAATGTTGTATTAAGTTACTAACCTAGTTTCGTGTGCATTGTTATTTAACTAGGTTACCAGGCTAAAATCAGTAGGCAAAACTCTGCCCGTCTAAAATTAGCAATGTGAGTCATTCTCTTTTCATCAAATTGCTTTACAAAACCCTAAATGTTTTCCAGTTATGCTTTGCAGTGATTAAGTCTTTGCTAATCTTTAATTACTGGCAGTATGTGGGGGTTTTGTGCACATTACTACTAACGATTTATCACTTAGGTGGGCGAGCCTAATTTGTGATATGTCCACAGTCATAGATTCGGTCGGGTGACAGCTGAACCAGCTAATTAAAATAGGGGCAAATATAAAAACCCTTAATGCTGTAAACTATAACAATGTGTCATTTTATGTAAACTGAATGACTCGCCAGTATTTTCCCGCTGATAAAATCTTTTTAAACATGTTTCAGGTGATTTACTGTGAACCAGTAATAAGTACCATGTAGCACACCAGTTTGAAGAATGTGGCTCAGTAAACAAAATAAATAAACATGTTGTTTTCGTAAAACTAAGGAATTTCCTCGTGAAATTTCCTTTATTGTAAATTATGGGGTTAGTCCCAAAGTGTGAAATAAAATAATTGGGCATTTTCAGTTTTCATGATCCTGTTAAAATTTTCGCTACCAAATAAAATATCAATACCACGGGTTTCTGTCCCGCGGCTCTGGAAACGGGTAAAACCGGGTCGGGGGCTGTGACAGAAAAAGGTGGTATCAGAGCCACTGATTTAAGCTAATTAAGTAGTTAGAAATACTTAATTTTTCAAATTGCTATTTGGTAATTTTGTGACAAATTTAAAGTGATAAATAAATTATTAAATTAAGTTTGTGTGTGTGTTTTTTTTTTCACATATGCTAACAGCATGAATGAGTTGTCTGAAGCTCTTCAGAATCTCACTATCTACTCTGCTGATATGGAAGTTCCCGGGGGCTTTTCCGGTTATCAGGCCGATGCTGAAAAACCTATGGAATTCCAGGCTCAGGCCCAGGAGAAACCCAAGCCGAAAAAGAGAAGGAGAATCTTGGACTGGAAACGTGGGCGTAGGAAGAAGCCAGCTGCACAGAAAGTTTAAAAGATTGAGGATCCAAAGGATAAAGGAAAAGGAAAAGAGATCGGGGAAGGTTCAGGGCAAGCCCAGGAAATGCCACCATGGGAGGAACTTGATCGCAAACTGACGAATTGTGACCTCATCGGACCTGCCAATGAAAACCTCTTCAATTACCCCGCTGAATCACAACTTCTCGTTAATTTGCAACCTGCTATCCCAGATCCTATTGTCAACCACCAACTTCTACCCGGAGAATTGGAGGAATGGTGGATAAGTGACTGGCGGTTTCAGAATTTCATGAATAACCCTAATGTTTATTTTCCCCAGTTTGACCCGGAGCCTGCACCAAACCCACCTATGAGCACAGAGAACTTGGCTGAACTCCACCACAATGGCGAGGAGCTGGTGGACGCAGTAAATAGAATTTGGGAAGTAGGGGAGAAAATCACGTGGAAATACGACGAGAGGGAACGTCGTTTCTGAAGGGGCCGGTTAACTGTGGTGGTGGTGATGTTGTGTTTGTATAATAATAATAATAATAATAATAATAATAATAATAATAATAATAATAATAATAATAATAATAACAATAATAATAATAATAGAAATATAACTATGTAAAATAACAAAAAAATAAAACTTTTGTAATATAACTAGTGTGTATCGATGCATACTAATATACATAAAAATATGAAGTCGCAAAGTCGACAATTTTGGCTATACGTGTTAACATGATTTTTGTGATTGCCTTATTGTGTTTGGTTGTTATCTATTTAGTGACAATAATTTGCTTATATTATTAATTATCAGATGGAACACGCCGTCAATGAGCCAGTTAACGAAGTTAACCAATCTGAGCAAAACAATGAGGATCACTTTCTTAATAGGCAAGATATAGAAAATATCGTTGCCCAGGGAATAGCCAATGCTATCCCCGCAATCGTCGCTGCTGTTAAAAACCCCGTTGAACCATCACAAGCCAACCACAGCAAACGTACTCGCGATGACAACTTCAGTAATAGTGTAAATGGGGGCGGCAACAATAATAATAATGATGTGATGCAAGCCCCATTTCTTAAGAAAATGAAAGCTGCAACTCCTGGTTGCACTTAAAAGGAATTTCTTGCTTGTAAACCAATAGAATTTACAGGTAATGAAGGGGTAACTGCTGCACTGCGTTGGTTAGAGAAAACCGAAGCAGTAATTAAAATAAGTAAATGTGCTGAGGAAGAAAAAGTTATGTATGCGTCACACCTTTTTAAAGAAGGGGCATTAGAATGGTGGAACACGGTACTACAAGCCAAGGGAAGTGATGTGGCTTATGCCATGAATTGGGAAGAATTTAAGAGATTGGTGGAAAGAAAATTATGTCCCGAATATGAAAAGGAACAAATGACAAATAAGTTCCTAAACCACCGGATGGTGGATGTTGACTGTCGAGGATACACTTCAACATTCTTCGAGTATGCTAGAGTTGTACCAACCCTGGCTTCGCCAGAACCGGTACTTATATCTCGCTATATTTGGGGTTTGATTAGCGAGATTCGTGATATCGTCAAAGTTGCGAGACCCCGCACAATTGACGATGCAGTGGAATTAGCCAACACCTTGACTGATGGGCTGGTACGTACAAGAGAAGAAAACAGGAAAAAGGAATTGGCCCAAAAGATTATCCAAGGATTTCGTGTGGGTAATAATTTCAAAAGAAAGGGGACTGGGTCATTTTCCATCCCGCCATTTTGCGGAAATCGCAAGAAGAAACATTTTGGAAGATGTAAAGAAAATTGCAATTTCTGCAAAAATTCCGGGCCATCGGGAGGAGGAATGCAAGAAGAAATCAAAGATCTGCTACAATTGCGGAGAAGCCAGACATTTCAGACCAGAATGCCCTAAGCTGGTCAAGCCAGCTGATAACAAGGCTAAACCTGCTGAAGGGACTACTAAGAAAAATGCAAGAGCCTTCCAGCTGACAACCCAAGAAGCAGATCTGATCCCCGATGTGATAGCTGGTACGTTCCTAGTTCATGGTGTTTACGCAAAAGTATTGTTTGATTCTGGTGCAAACCAAAGTTTCATAAATACTTCATTCTGTCAAGCCCTTAAGCAACCTTTAACCAAACTTAAACAGGTTTTTACGGTAGAAACTGCAGATGGGAGTTCTGTCAACATAGATAAGGTTTTGCAAGAAGGAATAATAGAACTCTTAGGCCATAAATTCTCTGCAACCCTGTTACCTATGAATTTAGCTGGATTCGATGTCGTGCTAAGAATGGATTGGTTAGTAGCCAACCATGCTCGAATCCTCTTTGACAAGAATTCCATAGAAATTCATACACCTACAGGAGAAATAATTATGGTTACAGGAGATAAGCCACGAAAACCAATGAAATTCATTCCAGTAATGAGAGTGGCCAGTTATTCAAGAAAACAAGGAATAGTGTATATGGTTTCGATAGTTATTAATACTAAAAGTAAGGAACTCAAGGAAATTCCAGTAGTATCGGAATACCCTGATATATTCCCAGAAGAATTACCTGGATTACCACCTAATAGGGAAGTAGAATTTAGAATTCATCTAATTCCTGGTACTACACCGATAGCTAAGGCACCTTATCGGTTAGCACCCACCGAAATGTTAGAATTGAAAAAGCAGTTAGATGAATTATTAAGCAAAGGATTCATACAACCTAGTTCATCCCCGTGGGGAGCACCAGTGTTGTTTGTGAAAAAGAAAGATGGTTCGATGCGAATGTGTATCGATTACAGGGAATTGAATAAGGTTACAATTAAGAATCGATACCCATTACCTAGGATTGATGATCTTTTCGATCAACTCCAAGGAGCTAGATATTTTCTAAAATAGATTTGCGCTCCGGATACCATCAGTTGAAGGTACAAGAAGAAGACATACCTAAAACTGCTTTTAGGACTAGGTATGGTCACTACGAGTTTACAGTCATGCCCTTTAGACTAACAAATGCTCCTGCAACATTCATGGACATGATGAATAGAATCTGTAAACCGTATTTGGATAAATTTGTAATTGTCTTCATTAACGATATACTTATTTATTCCAAAAGTCAGGAAGAGCATTGTGAGCATCTGCATGCACTCTTAACATTATTAAGAAAGGAAAAGCTTTATGCCAAATTCTCGAAATGTGAATTTTGGCTACAGGAGGTGCAATTTTTAGGACATATGGTGAATCACGAAGGTATACACGTAGATCCTTCTAAGATAGAAGCCATCCTAAAATGGAAAGTCCCGTAATCAGCTACGGAAGTTAGAAGTTTTCTAGGATTAGCTGGATATTACAGGCGCTTCATAAGAGATTTTTCTAAGATAGCTGTGCCATTAACTAAGCTAACCTTTAAAACAGTTAAGTTTGAATGGGGACCCAGGCAAGAAGAAGCCTTTAAGATTTTAAAGCAAAGGTTAACAAACACCCCTATTCTAGCCTTGCCAGAAGGAACATAAGATTTTGAAGTTTACTGTGACGCTTCTAAGTTAGGATTAGGATGTGTGTTGATGCAATGCAAGAAGGTAATTGCATATGCCTCAAGACAATTGAAAAAGCATGAGGAAAACTATACGACTCATGACTTAGAGTTAGGAGCCATAATTTTTACCCTTAAGATTTGAAGACATTATCTGTACGGGAGTAAGTTTACTGTCTACACAGATCATAAGAGTTTGAGGTACATATTTGGGCAAAAGGAATTAAACATGAGGCAAAGAAGATGGATGGAAATTCTAAGTGACTACGACTGTTATATTCAATATCACGAAGGAAAGGCAAATGTAGTAGCAGATGCCCTAGGTCGTAAGTATCATGAGAAACAAAGACGAATTCGTGCTCTTAGATTAAGTTTACAATTGGATTTAATGGAACAACTGAAGAATGTTCAGGAAGTAGCAATCCAGGATGATGTTGAAGAAATGAAGGGACGGATAAAAGAACTAGAGCAAGGGGTCGATGGAATTTGGAGATTCCACAAGAAAAGAATGTGGGTACCTAAGCAAGGAGACTTAAGAAATAAAATTTTAGAGGAGGCCCATAAATCTAGGTATACCAATGCATCCTGGTAATAATAAGATGTACCAAGATTTAACGAATAACTTCTGGTGGATAGGAATGAATAAAGACACAGCTAGGTATGTCTCTAAGTGCTTAACTTGCTCGCAGGTTAAGGCAGAACACCAGAAACCCTCAGGTCTACTACAACAATTAGAAATGCCCGTATGGAAATGGGAACTAATAACCATGGACTTTGTTACTAAGTTACCCAAAACCAGAAAAGGTAACAACGCAATCTGGGTGATTGTGGATCGATTAACCAAATCAACCCATTTTCTACCCATGAAAGAAACCTTTAGCATGGAAAGGTTAGCAAAGTTGTACGTAGACAAAGTAGTATCCTTACATGGAGTCCCACTCTCCATTGTATCAGATAGGGATAGTCGCTTCACTTCACACTTCTGGACAAGTTTCCAAGAAGCCATGGGAACGCGACTAAATTTAAGTACAGCTTACCATCCCTAAACAGATGGACAAAGTGAAAGGACGATCCAAACCATGGAAGACATGCTTAGAGTGTGTGTTACAGATTTTGGTGGAAACTAGGATGACCACCTACCTTTAATTGAATTCTCCTATAACAATAGTTATCATACAAGTATCGAAGCTGCCCCATTTGAAGCACTGTATAGATAGAAGTGTCGAACTCCAGTGTGTTGGGTAGAAATAGGAGAAAGTCAATTATCAGGTCCCGAGATTGTGCAAGAAACCACCGACAAGATCACTCAAATCAAGGAAAGACTAAAGACGGCTCGAGATCGCCAGAAAAGTTATACAGACAATCGACATAAGCCGTTAGAATTTCAAGTTGGAGACAAGGTACTATTGAAAGTTTCTCCTTGGAAAGGAGTAGTTCGATTCGGTAAGAAAGGAAAGCTGAATCCAAGGTACATAGGACCATTCTCAGTAATCCAGCGAATAGGACCAGTTGCTTATCGCTTACAACTACCAGAAGAGCTAGCTGGAGTACATGACGTATTTCACATATCCAACCTCAAGAAATGTCTATCTAACGAATCTCTGATAGTACCTCTTCAAGATATAGAGGTAAATGAAAAATTGAAGTTCGTGGAGAAACCGCTCCAAATGGAAGACAGAAAGATTAAATTCCTCAAACACAAAAGATTGGTACTAGTCAAGGTCAAATGGGATTCAAAAAGAGGACCTGAGTACACCTGGGAGCTGGAATCAGAAATGAAGCGAAAGTATCCTCGCTTATTTCAGTAAATCTCGAGGACGAGATTTTAAATAAGGTGGGGAGGATGTAAGGACCTGCAAAAATGTCCAAAAATGAACCGTAAGTGAAAACTCGGACCCCTGAAACCCTAGTACTCATGAAAAAACCAAGAAATCAAGATTTTTAGGCTTTTAGCGGGCCGCGTAAGCCATAAGGCTAGGTTTACGCGGGCCGCGACAGCACAACAATTGACCGGGACACGTTTTAGGCCACGTGGCGGGCCTACGCGTGACACGCTAGCCCTAGACGTAGAATAGGTGGCCCTCGCGGGCCGTGTAAGAGTCTTGTGAAGGTTTACGCGGGTCGCGTAAAACACAAAAAGTTGCTATAAATGGGACATGCATGGGCTGATCGTCTGTGCTCGAGAAACTTTACAAAATCACTCACTGTATGCTCGAAAATCAAGTTTTAAGTAGGAAAACGCTGCTACGATAAAGGGTAATAACTCGATCACTGCTACGATACAATGTCCGATCGATTTAAACCGATCCGATGGATGTTTAAGTGCTGCCCGTATTGGGGCTATACTTTGTCATTCGTCGTGAGGGTTTTGATTTCGTGAGTTTATCGTAAATATTGTATTAAGTTACTGACCTAGTTTCGTGTGCATTGTTATTTAACTAGGTTACCAGGCTAAAATCAGTAGGCAAAACTCTGCCCGTCTAAAATTAGCAATGTGAGTCATTCTCTTTTTATCAAATTGCTTTACAAAACCCTAAATGTTTTCCAGTTATGCTTTGCAGTGATTAAGTCTTTGCTAATCTTTAATTATTGGCAGTATGTGGGGGTTTTGTGCACATTACTACTAACGATTTATCACTTAGGTGGGCGAGCCTAATTTATGATATGTCCATAGTCATAGATTCGGTCGGGTGACAGCTGAACCAGCTAATTAAAATAGGGGCAAATATAAAACCCGTAATGTTGTAAACTATAACAATGTGTCATTTTATGTAAACTGAATGACTCGCCAGTATTTCCCCGCTGATAAAATCTTTTTAAACATGTTTCAGGTGATTTACTGTGAACCAGGAATAAGTACCGTGTAGCACACCAGTTTGAAGAATGTGGCTCAGTAAACAAAATAAATAAACATGTTGTTTTTGTAAAAATAAGGAATTTCCTCGTGAAATTTCCTTTATTGTAAATTATGGGGTTAGTCCCAAAGTGTGAAATAAAATAACTGGGCATTTTCAGTTTTCACGATCCTGTTAAAATTTCCGCTGCCAAATAAAATATCAATACCACGGGTTTCTGTCCCGCGGCTTCGGAACCGGGTAAAACCGGGTCGGGGGCCATGACATCTTCATCTCTGACCTTCAGCTGATGGTAACCTGATCTCAAGGCAATCTTGGAGAAGTAACTTGCCCCTTGCAGTTGATCGAACAGATCGTCGATTCTGGGCAACGGATATCTATTTTTGATTGTAACCTTGTTTAACTCACGATAATCGATGCACGGACGCATCGAGCCATCCTTCTTCTTCACAAATAGGATCGGTGCTCCCCAAGGAGATGAGCTAGGTCTAATGAAACCTTTAGCCAACAAATCATCCAACTGATTCCTTAACTCTTTCATTTTAGTTGATGCCAACCGATAAGGTGCTCTTGCAATTGGTGCTGCACCAGGAATGATATCGATTCTGAACTCCACTTGCCTATCTGGGGGTAAACCAGGTAGTTCTTCCGGAAAAACATCAGGATATTCAGAAATGATGGGGATGTCTTCAATCTTGGGCTTTGGTTCATCAATGGTTACTTGTGCCATATAAATGACACAGCCCTTCTTCATACACCTCGATGCCTTAAGCATAGATACCTGATTAGGCAATCCATACTGAGTATCTCCTTGTATAGTAAGTGGTTCACCATAAGGAGTCTTAATAACTACTTGCTTCTTATCACACATGATTTGGGCTTAGTTATGAGATAACCTGTCACACCCCCAAAATCCACCTGCGGAGTACTACCGCTTGGAGGCGTGACTGACCAGGATCCAGCCACCAATCATATTGAACCAAGCAAACAAGTAGTTATAAAATTCAACCAGTACAATTGGTGTTCAAACAAAACATGGTTTAAGTTGCAAGCGGAAGCATAAGTCTTAAATCAAAACATAAGTTTAATTGTTTCAAAGTTTAACATGGCACACAGTCGTCCATGTCCCACAATGATCCTCCTCCATGCAAGCTCCAGCTAAGAACCTAAGGACCTGCAAAGCATGTAGTAACGAGTCAACAACAAGTTGAGTGAGTTCACGGTTGGGTGTTCGTTTTAAGTTGTTTCGAAAACGGTTTCCTTTATCTGGCATCCTGCCGTGGGGGTTACCCCATAGTTAAAAAACGTGACTTGTTTATTCCCGGTTATTCTGGCAATCCAGCCGTGGGGGCTACCCCGTGTTAGTTATCTGGCATTTCGGCCGTGGGGGCTACCCCATATATATACACTAGACTCGTTACCATATCGACTGCTGACTGTAGTCATGTTTATGTGCCCTGAAACTGTCAATGTCTATCATCATTGACGTGCCCCAGATCCATTAGTTAACGCCCGTCCTCTGCGGCACGGTGTGAGGTTTGTCAGACCTAAATAGCGCTATCTAACTAATGACCCGCTCGCCATTGGCCCGGCGATTAAGTCGATATAAAAGGAGGGACTTCGTGATAGAGTTTTGGTCTAGTACGAGTTATCTGTCCGTGAGGACGAGGAATTACATTCCTGAACCATTGCTGTCCTACCCAAGGAGGACGAGGAACCCATGTTCCTTACCCCAATTCCCGACCCCTGGGAATCCCATGCTTTGTAGAGGGTGTGAACTCACCTTGGTTTGCTCGGCAGATACACAGAAAAGTCAATCAAGCAATATTGTGGTCACTCACGTCCTATCATAGTTGCATCATACAAATCAGGTTCGTATTCAAGCAGTACACGTATGTTTCTAGCACATTGCATTCAAGTATCATTCATGGCAGCCCAAACAACATTCACATTCAACAGTAACACATAAGGCCCATACGTTCGGCCCAATTACTTAGGCCCGTAATAGTGTGCAAGTTCAAATCAGCGTGTTCATGCATATAGTCTCGAGTCGAGACTGTGCGGCCTCTTATCGAGACTGTGCGGTCTCGAGTTGTTGTCCACAAGATTTCGAGTCGCAACTAAGGTGGTCTCGGGTCATGCACGTAGTGGTCTCGAGTCGCAACTGGACTCGCAAACGTGGTCTCGAGTCAAGATGTTTGGGTATTGATCAAGTGGGGTCTCGAGTCGAGACTATAGGTTCTCGACTCGCAACTTGTGTCGGAACCGGGGATCTCGACTTGTCATGCGGTGGTCGCGAGTCGAGACAGAAGGTCTCGGCTGGGAACATTTGCTGAATTCAATATTGTACTTGGCCAATGAGATTTCATGGTCATGATATTATGTACTATCCAGTAATATTGCACTAACATGTTCCCTTGTCTATTACTTACCAAAAATGGATCAAACATGGCAATTTCAAATGTTCATAACATATTCATATCATCTTCAAGTTGTTCTTCATATATTCAAGTCATGTTCATGTTGATTATTCAAACTTGTTCATCATATTTCCGGGTTTCTAGCATTAATCACAAACATAATCTTGAACATACTCATCTAAAGGTTTCAAATCATCACATAACATCTCAAAATCAACTCTACACTAATCCGATTAGCATGGTACTACACATATGCAAGCCTATTTCATGAACATCAACAACCAATGGTTAAACCACATTCAATCACAAGATATCATTAACTCATCATACAATATATCCGAAATCAAGGCATGTTTAACCGATTATCATCAACATACACATCCGAGAATATGATGAAGCCATAATCATACGTTTTTCCACTTATTTATACATGAAGACAAGCATTCATTCATCAAGCACAAATAATACTTAATACATAGTAAAACACTAACCGATTGGGTTCTCTAAGTGTGAGGGTATGAAGAGTTGATGAGTGAACTTCCGAATGATGATCCCAAGCTCGATCCGAGAGTCCTAGTGTTGCCGGTTTGGATCCGAGAGAAGGATGGGAGAAGAGGTGATGTTGAGACTTAGGGTTTAAGGTTTTCTAGAGAGAGTAGGGGAGTGTGTGTGAGAGTGAGTGTGTTGTCCAAAGAAAAGGCAAACATGGCTATCCACCAATGTTATATATCCGATCCAAGTAGTGCACCCTAATGGGCTTTCGGTTGAGTTAAATGAGGTGTATGGCCCATCCGGCCCATTGTTTCATTGCTCACTCGAGACCGCATGGTCTCGAGTTGGGTCCTTGTGTCTCGGGTCATAATAATACACACATACATACATACAAGCACTACACATAACATAACACTTAATCGCATAGAATGTTCACTTATCATTAATCACACAAGTTAACTAATCACATAACGTTCAAGCAAGTAACATCGAGATACAAGAAGAGTTCTAAATTTCGAGTTGTCACATCATCCCCAAGTTGAAAGAAATTTCGTCCTGAAATTTGGTAGGCACTCACTGAGGAAGCTAGTTAAGTTGTATGGTTTTCCTGGTTTTCCTGGGGTTTCACATCCACCCCCCGTTGATCTGGAATTTCGTCCCGAAATTCCGTAGCTTCGGCCTCAGTAGTGGGTGTACTGTTTGCGAACAGTTGGGGATACTTTTGTTTCATCTGATCTTCGCGCTCCCAGGTGAATTCTGGGCCGCGACGTGAGTTCCAACGAACTCGAACGAGAGGTATTCTAGTGCTCTTGAGGACCTTAACATCCCGGTCCGTGATTTCGACTGGTTCCTCGACGAATCGTAACTGTTCGTCGATAGTGAGTTCCTTCAGGGGAACTATGTGGGTCTCATCTGACAGACACTTCTTCAGATTCGACACGTGAAAAACGTTGTGAACTGCACCGAGTTCTGTTGGTAAGTTCAGTCTGTAGGCCACCCTGCCTATTTTCTCAATGACTTCGAAAGGTCCAACGTATCGTGGGTTAAGTTTGCCGCGTTTACCAAAACAAACCACACCCTTCCAGGGTGAAACTTTGAGTAGTACCCGCTCCCCAACCTGGAGCTCTAGTGGTTTCCTGCCCTTATCGGCGTAAACTTTCTGTCGGTCACGAGCTGCTGCCATGCGTTTTCGTATTTGAGCGATTTGTTCGGTCGTGTCTACCACGTGTTCTGGACCAGTGATCTGACTATCTCCCACCTCTGCCCAACAAAGAGGTGACCGGCATTTACGTCCATACAATGCCTCAAACGGAGCAGCTTTAATGCTGGTGTGGTAGCTGTTATTGTACGAAAATTCCACAAGTGGCAGATGCTTTTCCCAGCGGTTGCCGAAGTCGATTACACATGCACGAAGCATGTCTTCTAGGGTTTGAATAGTGCGCTCGGACTGTCCGTCCGTCTGAGGGTGATACGCTGTGCTCATGTCTAATCGTGAGCCAAAAGATTTGTGCATTGCTTGCCACAGTTCTGAAGTGAAACGTGCATCTCGATCTGAGATAATAGAGGTGGGCACCCCGTGCCTCGAAACAACTTCCTTGAGGTATATTTCTGCAAGAGTGGAGAATTTATCCGTCTCCTTGATAGCCAGGAAGTGTGCAGATTTTGTAAGTCGATCCACGATCACCCAAATAGTATCGTTTCCGCGCTGGGATCTAGGTAGGCCAGTGACAAAATCCATGGAAATTTGCTCCCATTTCCATTGAGGTATCTCTGGTTGTTGGAGTAGGCCTGAGGGTTTCTGGTATTCAGACTTGACTCTCGCACAAGTCAAACACTTGCTGACGTAGGTTGCTATGTGGGCCTTCATGCTAGGCCACCAATACGTAGTTTCGATGTCGTGGTACATTTTATCCGAACCAGGATGTACCGAGTAGCGAGACTTGTGTGCCTCATCCATCACAAGCTCTCGTAGGTTGCCATAGAGTGGGACCCAAACGCGTCCCGTTACGTAGTAAGCACCGTCTTCCTTGTGTTCTAAGCGTTGTCTTCATCCGCGTAGGGCTTCAGCCCTGACGTTTTCTGGTTTCAGTGCTTCTATCTGAGCAGTTCGTATTTGGGAAGGGAGACTAGAATGGATCGTGAGTTGCAAAGCTCGCACGCGCTTAGGCGCGGTGTCCTTTCGACTGAGGGCGTCAGCCACAACATTGGCCTTGCCCGGGTGATACCTGATTGAGCACTCGTAGTCATTCAGTAGCTCGACCCATTGTCGTTGTCGCATGTTCAGTTCCTTCTGCTTGAAGATGTGCTCGAGGCTCTTGTGGTCGGTGTAGATGGCGCACTTGGTACCGTACAGATAGTGCCGCCATAACTTAAGTGCAAAGACAACAGCTCCCAGCTCTAGGTCATGTGTAGTGTAGTTTCTTTCATGAACTTTGAGTTGGCGTGAGGCGTAGGCTATAACCTTATCTCGTTGCATCAATACACAACCAAGACCTTGAATTGATGCGTCGCAGTAGACCACAAAGTCGTCTGTGCCCTCCGGCAAGGAAAGGATAGGTGCACTGCAGAGTCTATCCTTTAAGTGCTGAAATGCTAACTCCTGTGCATTTCCCCAGCGATAAACGACGCCTTTCTGCGTTAGCAAAGTGAGAGGCTGTGCGATCTTAGAAAAATCCTTAATGAATCTCCTGTAGTAACCTGCCAATCCCAAGAATTGGCGAATTTCCTTTGGTGTATGAGGTGCAGGCCAGTTCTTAATCGAGTCTATCTTGGATGGATCAACGTGGATCCCATCCCTGTTCACCACATGGCCTAGGAAATGGACTTCACGAAGCCAGAAGTCGCACTTCGAGAACTTTGCATAAAGCTGTTCTGTTCGAAGGAGTTCCAGAATAAGCCGTAGATGTTGCTCGTGTTCCTCCTGACTCTTAGAATAGATCAGGATGTCGTCGATGAAGACTATAACGAACTTGTCCAGGTAAGGCTTGCACACTCGGTTCATCAAGTCCATGAAAACCGCTGGTGCGTTTGTCAGCCCAAAAGGCATGACCAAAAACTCATAATGTCCATAACGGGTTCTAAAAGCTGTTTTGGAGACGTCCTCTTCTCGGACTCTCAGCTGGTGATATCCCGATCTCAAATCGATCTTCGAATAGTAGCTCGACCCTTGCAGCTGGTCGAACAAGTCGTCAATACGCGGTAGAGGGTAGCGGTTCTTCACTGTCACCTTGTTGAGTTCCCGGTAGTCGATGCACATTCTGAAGGTACCGTCCTTCTTTTTCACAAATAGCACTGGAGCTCCCCAGGGCGATGAGCTAGGACGAATAAAACCCTTATCCAGGAGTTCTTGTAGTTGCGTAGAGAGCTCTTCAAACTCTGATGGAGCTAAACGATAAGGTGCACGAGCTATAGGCGCAGCTCCAGGAGCTAATTCAATCTGAAACTCGACTTGGCGATGAGGCGGAAGGCCAGGTAATTCCTCAGGAAATACCTCAGGATAGTCGCGTACAATTGGAAAATATTCTATCTTCCTCTCTTTCTCCGAGGTGTCAGTAACTAGCGCCAAAATGGCAGTGTGGCCCTTTCACAAGCACTTCTGGGCCTTAAGGAGAGAGATGACGTTCTCAACGGCACTCCTCTTGTCGCCACGAATCATGAGAGGTTCATTACCGGAGCCCGGAATACGAACAATCTTCTCGTTGCCAAGAATCTCTGCTCGGTGTTGGGATAACCAATCCATCCCAATGACAACGTCGAAACTACCCAAGACGATAGGAATGAGGTCGATAGAGAAGGTCTGGTCAGCGAGAATAAGTTTACAACCCTTGACTACGTGTGTGGCTTCTAAACTCTTACCATTTGCTAGCTCTACAGTGTGCTTGTTGTTCAAAGGTGTTGGGATACGCTTAAGCATTCGACTAACTTCTAGTGACATGTAGCTAGTATCGGCACCCGAATCAAATAATACTGAAACATAAAAGTCGTCGAGAAGGAACTTACCCGCCACGACATTGGGGTCATTCCTTGCTTCCCCTTGACCAATCACGAACGCCCGCCCCCTGGCGCCATTGTTGTTGTTGTTCCCATTGTTACCATTCCCCTGATTGTTGTTGTTGTTGTTGTTGTTGTTGTTGTTCTGGTTCCTGTTCAGTTGGGGACAATCTCTCTTGAAGTGGCCTTCAGCTCCACACTGGAAGCACCCTTTGTTATCACCTTGCTGCTGCTGCTGACGCTGGTTCTGTTGGGCTTGCTGACGATTCTGATTGGCGGGGTATAAGCTCCTGCAATCGTTTGCAGCGTGACCTGGCTTGTTGCACCGATGACAGTTGCCCCTGGTGCATGGCCCGCTGTGGTGCAGGCTGCAGCGATTGCATTTGGTCATAATAATACACACATACATACATACAAGCACTACACATAACATAACACTTAATCGCATAGAATGTTCACTTATCATTAATCACACAAGTTAACTAATCACATAACGTTCAAGCAAGTAACATCGAGATACAAGAAGAGTTCTAAATTTCGAGTTGTCACATAACCAATCCATGCCTATCACGATGTCAAATCCTGCTAATTTCAAAGGAAGCAAAGACAATGGAAAAGAGTGGTTCCTAATGGATATAAAACATCCATCTAACACGGTTGAAGCAGTTTCTATGGTACCATCGGCTAACTCTACTTCATATTTTATACTTAAGGTTCTAACGGGCAGATTTAATAACTTACAAAATTTATCATCCACGAACGACTTATCCGCACCCGAATCAAACAAAACCCTTGCATAAACATCATTTATAAGGAAGGTACCTGTTATCACGTTGTCATCCTGAATAGCTTCTCGTGCATTCATTTGAAAGACCTTAGCATTGGTCTTTTTACCCTCTTCAGGTTTCTTGGCATACTTTGGGCAGTTGGACTTGATGTGCCCCTTCTCGTTACAGTTATAGCACGTCGCATCCTTTATCTTCTTGCAGTCTAGCGTCTTATGCTCATTTGACTTACAAATCCCACAAGCCCTGGGCTGCGATTGGGATTTCGATTCGTACCTGAATTTCCCCAGATGACGTTTCTTGCAAATTTTACACTTGGGTTTTTCACCCGACTGTTGATCATCCTTTTTAAACCCGGAACTCTTTTTTGTGATCAGAGTTCCCTTTGTGCTTCTTATCAGAACATCATGAGTTCTCATCCTCACGCTTCCTTTTCCCCTCATCCGAATTCCTAAGCGATCTTTGCCTGACCGCGTCGAGGGTAAGAGATAATGATAAATTAGCCACTGACCTAAAGGTAGTAGGTCTTGATGCTTTCACACTCGCCTTAATCTCCGGAGCTAAACCTCCAATGAATCGAGCTATACGTTTTGGTTCTGGTGTAACCAAGTATGGAACCAAACGTGACATAGTGTTAAAGCTCGTGAGATAAGCCTGACAGTCTAAATTCTTCATAACTAAAGTTACGAAATCAGTCTCAATCTTCTCAACTTCATGTTGCGGGCAGAAATTTTCTTTGATTAGAGCAACAAACTGCTCCCAAGACATGCTATATAAGTGGATCTTTCCTGTAGCTTGAATTAGTGATCTCCACCAAGCTAGAGCTTCTACCTTAAACGATTGTGACACAAACTTCACAATGTCCCGCTCTCCACAACCACTAATGTCAACCACTATATCCATCTCATCGAGCGAGGTCATACTATCGATGGCTCCCTTCTCTCCTGTGAAATATCTGGGCTTACAGGAGACAAAATACTTATAAGAACAACCCTTAACACGAGGCTCTTGGCTGAACACATTCTGTTTAGAGGGGACACTTCTTTGATTCGACGAGTGACGAGCATCGTCCTTCTTTGACTCATTTTCTTTAGATGGGGGCTTACTACGAGCCACAGATAGAGTCTTAGAGTGTGTACCACTTGATTCTTTGAATTGTCTGTCAAGTGCCCTAGTAACAGCATTGTCTATCAATGCCTAAAGATATGCACCAGCTACATTAATCCTGGTGGTATCATGATTTTCTCTCGTGTGACTGTTTACTTCCTCCGATTCAGCCATGTAGCTCGATTGCTGAGCAAAACAATTGACAATATTTTATTCAGAGGTTATTTATGGGATCATCATTTTTGATGATTTATTAACCATGGTAGTATAAACCATATTGGTTAATTTGTTAAACACATTTATTTGAGGATTTTTATTATAATTTATCCTTTCATTATAGTTCATTAAAGATATTAAAGGTGGCAGAAAAGGCCTAGTCACAAGGACAGTGTTTTTTTTAGATTATAAGCCATGATTTTAGAGAATCGAGGCATTAAGGTTTGAACGTAGTTCATTACCTCTTACTGACAGGGAGTCGTAGACTACAACTGTCTTTTTGTCTCAATGACAATTATTATAACCCGTAGGCAGTGCATTACTAATGGATGTCTCATATATGATCATCTTAATTGATGATTTGAACCTATGATTTTTAGATCATTAGGCTAAATAAGGAATCTGAAAGAATCCAATATGAGGATGACATGTGTGATTTTACCGAATCACATCTGCCAGGAGTGCTAACATGTTTTCAGATGTTAACAGGGATCTGAATCTTTTTAATTAGGTTTTACCATCATGGCCAAGTCTATAATGACATATAGTCTAGGTTAACCCTTTTAAGATTCTTTTTAATATATAAGGGCAGATTAATTATTAAAAGGAATGATATTTTTGATTTATTTCATATATTATAATCACGCATATGACGACAAATGAAATTTTAATTAAAGCATTCCAATAAAATTTAAAAGGAGTACATAAATGCCCTAAACGGGACTTTTACTTAAATAACTTGCCCTCTCAGGGGCTAAAATGAAAATACAAGTCCTCGCAGGGACCTATTACATAAATAAAATTGACCACACAGGGACTAAGTACATAAATAAATAAATGTCCACGCAGGGACTTGATTGAATAAACAACAATATAATAAATAAATAAGGATTTTAATAATCCCTCTTCTTCTTCCCCTTTATCAGATTTTCCAAGCCCTTGAGAAATCCCCGGTGGTTTCTACGTTCCTCTTGAACCTCCCGTTCCACCTGGCTCAATCTCTAAAGAATCTCCTGTTGTTGCGGTGGCGGGATCGGTGGCTGCGGTGGCTGTTGTTGCGGAGGTTGAGCAGGTGGCGGGTATTGGTACCCAGATTGGTACAAAGCTGCATAGGGCCCTTCAGGGTGAAGAGCATTGTAGTTTGTCGCCTCTAAGTACGGGTCTACGGCAGGGGCATTGTAGTAATTGTAGCCAGGGTAAGCTGCCTGCTCAAATGGGTTACACGCCACTGTACCGGCGTATGAAGGAATTGGGTTATCAAAACCCACATGTGGTGGTGGTGGTGCGACTGGCGCAGAGTCCACCTCATAAACACGGTTTGAAGGCCCACCTAGCTGCGGGTCTTCATATAGTGACGGGTAGTGACTGCCACTAGAGTGTTGAGGGGTGCTGAAATGGAAATCCCCTCCTCGCAAGGACATCTGATGTGTTCAAATATTAACATATAAATTTCATCAAATGAGGCATAAAACTAACCCTTTTTTAGTACTAATGTTGGAAAAAGTGTGCTTTTGTCTTCCTTTTGTATTTTCAGGATTAAATGAGCTCAAATTAACAAAAGAAGCAAAAAGACATCAAAATCTAACATAAATACAAGAAAAGGGACAAGATGTGACATGCCCGACCCCACGACAGCATCTTCCCAAGCAAAACAAAAGATCAGAAGCCTGAACACGCCCCGTGCTCAGCCAGCACGGGGGCGTGCCCAAGTGACAGCAGAAAAGACAAAGTGGTAGAAGCTTCTATTGCCCACCACCGGGCCGTGTTCAGCGGACACGGGGCCGTGGTCAACTATAAGATTCGCACAATCCAGGCTAATCATCATGGTACAAAGATTCTTCTGCACACGGGGTCGTGCTCAGCGGACACGGGGGCGTGGTCAACTAATAAGACAAAGCTGCATTAAATGAAGAAAGAGAAGATGTGGACACGGGGCCGTGCCCACTGGACACAGGGCCGTGCCCGAGCTTCTGTTCAGCCTATAAATAGAAGTGCTTGGCTCAAGCTCAAACCATCCCTTGGCACCACCTCTCTCACACTTCACCCACCACCCACCACCACCATAACACCATCATCCACCACCATCATCCATTGTCCATCGTAGAGTGTGTGAGTCGTCTCGGGATCCAAGATTGATCGTAAGAGTTCTTGACAATCAAGGCCATGTTTGCCTAAGTCTCTTACATCACTTGGTGAAGACAAAGTGTCTAGTGTAATACTTTTTATTTCTAATCTTTTGCACTTTTTACTTGGTTTTGTATTAATGACTTTAATAATTAGTTGCTTATGTTGAAGGTGCTCTTTCCTTATCGTTTGTCCGTGGTGTCTTGGCATTATTTTACTGTCTATATAAAATAAAAGATTTTCACCATTCATATCTCCACGGTCTATATGGAGGTATGTTGGCTACCTGGTCGGGGGTTAAGGGAACGGTTTGGTAAAGGTCTTGCCATTGTTCAGCGTTTAGAGGTCCTGCAATGGACCTGGGTCAAATTTAGTAGGACCTCCTTCAATACTTAACGGTATTGGATGGCGGGGGTCCAAACTCTTTGATCCCCTCATAAGTTAACTACTATTAATACTCTAACCCGGCTATTTAGGACTGTATCCCTGCTGACTCAGACTACTTAGTCGAGGGTAACGTCACCTCCAAAAGAGGGGCCTACCATAATTCGCATTAATAACTTAATTAATTATCTTCCAATAATCCACCCTTTTAGGATTGTATCCTTGCTGACTCAAACTACTGGGGTGAGGGTAACGTCACCTTCAAAAGAGGGGCCTACTACAATAACTAAGATAATCTCTTAAAATAGTGCAAAAGTGCGGAAATAATCAAAGGTTACACTAGATACGAGTCGGAACCAAGTGATTCATCTTGTCTATCTGTTTTCTTTTTATTTTTATTTTCAGCATCTTAGTTAGTTTTTATTTTTCTTAGTTTAAAACATTTTTCTAAACTTTTTATTTTGATTAGACGTTGAGGATAAACCAGTACTAAAAGCTCTTGTGTCCTTGGACGACCTCGGTATCTTGCCAACACTATACTACGCTCACGATGGGTGCACTTGCCCATATGTGTGTTTAGTGTTAGTAAAATATCGTGTTTTATAAATTTAAAACTTGGCTAAAAATAAGTGTTAAAGGGGCTTAAAATATACACCTAATATATATAACACTTCACACGCATCAACATCCGTGCACCTGATCTTCTTCGCCTCGGTGGTTCCGGAGGCATTTGCTGCTCAAGAGGTGGTGGTGGCGGTGGCGTGACCGCTACAAAACGTGAATCCTTAGAGGGATCCTGCTGCTGCTGTTGAGGTAGGTTGTAAGAGGGGGTAAACTCCCAGTTGTATTGGCCAAACCTTGCCTCATAGCTGTCTGGACCTCGATAAGGTGATCCATGAAAAGATGACCCATCAGATATCTCTATGGGATGCGTGGGCGTCCCAGACAGCGGTTCGACAGGATCGGGGTCGTCATCCATATCCATACCCTGAGCTTCAGGGAATGGTCTTCAGGGCCCAATGGGTTGTAACCCATCGGTTCTTCACTTTCATTTTTCGGATTAAACCGGCTTTGAAAGAACGGGGTCGGGTCCTGAAAGCGCGGTGAGAACCCGACCGCTGCAACGGCAAGTAGGAATGGCGTGACTGGTCGGACTCGTTGCCTTGGTGGAGTCCGAAGGAGTCGTGGTAGGAAGGTGATGAGCTAAGCGAGACAAATCGCCTAGCGGGCTCTAAGTAGGTCCTCCAGTCTTCTTGAGGACTAGTGCTCATGGTTACTGACGGTGTTCGCCGGTGTGAAGGTTCGACCTTATGATCGTTAGGAGCAGTGAGTGGCGCCTTGCCTCGTCCTCCTCCTCGTCTGAATCTTGGCGGCATCTTCTTGATCCTGTCAAAACAAACGAAGGAAACAACAAAGGAAAACAATAAAGGACAAAAATAAAAGATTAGGATTTGTCCTAAGTCCCTTGCTTAGACTCGGAAGTCGAGGAATGTGCAACTGTGTCATTGAGATTAAACACAAAAGACTAGTGTTTAATTCACTCAATGTTGGCTCTGATACCAACCTGTCACACCCCGATATTTCCATGTATTACCGGTGGGCCCGGCGGGGCGTATCGTGACGTAGTTGATATCATCATAGTCAATAATCACAGTTCAATGCACAGCGGAAGTCTAAAAGTAAATTATATTACAAACCGAATCGAAAGTAACATGAGTATTACAAACGGAATGTAAAAGGATCCACAGGCGGATCAAAACATAGGAAATATTGTTCAACAGATTTTTAAGTGACAAAGCTTGCAAGACTTCTTTATTTATTCACACAGGAGTAGCCAGCCTATTTCGCATAGTACCTGCACTTAACCTTTTGGAAAATACGTTAGTTTACACTGGTAAATACAATTAACCGACACTTTTGAAAATGTTTATTAAAATTGATTTAAATGCACAAGGCACAAATATTCTTTTATAACTTAGGATAACTATTTAAAAATAATCTTGTAAAAGAATTATATGTTTATTATACGTTCAGTAGCCCGGGCTGAATACCGGGTTAAAGATTAATAGACACACCACATAATATAACCTACGGCGAGTTATTCTTAAACAGGCAGGTATATCATTTTACATACGCACCGGCAGGTGTATGCCTACACCCCGTGCTTAAGTCGTGGCCATTTCAATGAATGAGCCGAGGATATCCAGGACATGGTCATTAACCCCCCAAAGGCTTTAACAAACAAAACAGATTAAACGGGTTATCTCAATGAATTAACCTTCATACGATTAAAGATTCAATACCTGACCAAACAGTATTTTATATACCGTATCCCAAGCCCATATAAGGGAAAATAAGTTAAAAGTATTTACCTGAGCAAAATATACAGATTTATCTCAGCCGTATACAATCAGCAAGTGCAAATATCTTTTACTGGGCTCCTAAATCTGGAACGAAGGTTTTAATAACCTATTAGATTCCTAACGGGTCTTTACTTAAGTTTAAACTTAGACCGGTTAGTTTTAAAGAAAGGTTTATGGTTCAAAATGCAAGATTAAGCGAAGACCGGATTAGAATGTGATTTAGACCCAACAAGTATGAAGACTTGTATAATATGGGTAAACTAAACACATTCTGGATTTTGAGGTAAAAATGATAAGGTTTGACCCGTTTCGGTCAATTTATGCGAATTAGTCACATAAACCGCACCGAATGCGAAAAAGCATAACGGGTAACCAAATGAGTCATGAATAGGTTCCACAAGTTAATATGCTTTAAATATGTTGTGATATCAGTAGGATACCTTCCATTATGCCCAAAACGAATTTAAAATCAAATTAAGCCCCGTAGGGGTATTTTGGCCATTTTTAAGGTTATAAAAGAGATTAAATATTAGTCTGAGGTTCTGGTCTAAAACGATCAGTAAAAATATTCATTTTTGTGAGTCATATCAGTAGGGTATTGCATATATGTGAAATTTATCATTTATAACTAAACTATGCGCCGTAGGGGCATTTTGGTCATTTCACATAAGCTTTAAGGGTCAAATTTGGAAATCTGAGTTCAAAACTTTTACTTACTATTAAAGTATAAAAATTTACTTAAAACATCAGAAGGTATTAAGTCTTATGTGCCAAAAATAGTTTTAACCCTTACTATGTGCTTAAAACGCGTAAAAAAGTCGGTTTTAAGCGATTTTCAGGTTATATAAGGAAAGCTGAGATTTTTATCAATCCAGAAGGCTAAAAATATTTTATTTAACTTATGAAATCAGTAGCAAAAAGTTTGGTATCAAAATGTTATGTAAAACTCATTTTATTCAAGAAAAGGGTATAACCGTCAATTTCCGAATCAAGGCAAGAACCCCATGTTATGATCAGTTTAAAAATAAATAAAAATCTTCAAAATTTTCAAAATATTATATTACATCAGTGGGTAAAAGGTTTGGTGTCAAAATTTGGGTTTAAATAGGCTTTATGCTAATAATGTCGTTTAATTAGTAAAAAGCTTTCAAATTACGATATTGAGCATAACTCCTAATTTAGACCTCAAACTGATGTCAAATTTTTAGGACATGTTTATAAATCAGTAATAAAGGTTTTTTGTCCTCTCACAATTTCAAAAATCTTGTTTTAATATCAAAAGGGCATAATGGTCAACATTTAAGCAAATAACGGAAACATGCAATGAACTAGGATTACAAAGGAACCACATTGTATAAACTCAGAGGGTTATACTTACATGTAATATGGTCCTAATGGAACCCTGAGGCATATCTAAACTAAGTTAAATCGGGTCAGGACTGAAAGTCAAAGCAAAAGTCTTCTTTTGCGACTTTCGGTTCCGAACCGAGCCTAAACTCAGAATTGTCGGGTTGAACATGCTTAGACATGTTCTTACATTAATTACCAAGTTATATTAGTGTTAAAACAGGTGCCATAACCTCTGCATTGTTAGTTATGAGTTTATTTGCAAAATAGCTTTCTGTTGACTTTTTATTAAGTTTGACCCGACAATTGACCAAGTTAGAGTGGAAATCAGAGGGTGCCCTTATAAGGGTTTATTACCCATATAATTACCAACTCATAGCCACTTTCAATTCGAAAAATGGTTGGACCATTAGTGATTAATCACTAAGTTAAAGCTTAATTACGATAGCTTTGACTTTTGGTCATTAAGCTAATTAATACTTAACTAAGGAGGCTAAGAACACTTACATTAGTCCTTAGCAAGAAGATTTAGAGTAGAGAAAGCTCCTTGGTCAGCAGGAAGCTTCAGAGAGTGTGCTTGAATGAAAAATTCAAATGTGCAAGAACAATGTTGCAACAAAGGCTCCTTATATAGGAATTTAAACTTCATAAGATCATTCCACACAAGTCTATAATTGATTCCTGATCATCCCAGGTGTCCCCTATGCATGAAATACTGTTGGCTCAGTCCCTGAATTCGAAAACAAGCTTCCTAAGGCGGTGGAACTGGCTGGACAGGCAGCTGTCCATTTTTCTGCCCAGCTACAGGTCTTACAGACCGTAAGCTTAGGGCCTTACGGTCCGCATCCGCTTTTTAATTTTTATCGCCCAGATCAGCCACCTTAAGGTCCGTAAGGTGGTCTCTTTGCGGTCCGTAAGACTTGGTCAGAAAACAAAAATTTTGAGAATTTTTAACATTTGAGTATGCAACCTATCATACCTCGAATCTTTGGTTATTATTAGTAGTAAGGGCCCTCATGACCAGGTCTGTAACATTCGGAATGCATTCCATGCATTAGTGTTGCTTTGGAGTCTTGTGAAAAGGCCATTAAATGTAGATTTGTTACATTATATACATGTGATCCCATTTCTTTGAATGTTGATTTATTTATTACAAGATTAACTGGATACTCATGAAATCCTTATCAGATTTTCATGAGAATGTAAAAATGTTAAAAGGTCACTCAGAGGTAATAATTAACATGTTGACGCTTTTAATCACTTCATGTATCTTTTTACTTGATCCGGGTTCATAACACGCTTTAAATTTCATGACACGTGTCTTTATTATATTGGGCACGATTTTTATGAGGTGTTACAATGGAAATTCTTAGTGATTATGATTGTGATATCCAGTTCATGTAGGAAAAGCTAATGTAGTAGCTCTCTTAGACTAAATCTGCAGATAGATTTAAATGAGCAAATTAGAAAGATACAGAAACAATCAAGGACGATGTTGAAGGTTTAAAAGGAATGATTAAGGAATTAGAACAAGGATCAGATGAAATTTGTAGATTCCATAAGAAAAGGATCTGGATACCTATTCAAGGAAACCTAAGGAACCGAATTCTGGAAGAAGCCCATAAGTCTAAGTATATGATGCATCCTGGAAGCAACAAGATGTATCAAGATTTAAGAAAGAATATCTGGTGGATAGGAATGAACAAGGATATAGCAATTTATGTTGCTAAATGTCTAACCTGTTCACAGGTTAAAGCGGAACATCAGAAACCTTCCGGATTATTGCAACAATTAGAATGCCAATTTGGAAATGAGAATTGATAACAATGGACTTTGTTACCAAATTACCCAAGACACGAAAAGATAATGATACAATCTGGGTGATTGTAGACAGATTAACCAAATGTGCTCATTTCTTACCAATGAAGGAAACTTTCAGTATGGAACAATTAGCTAAGTTATATGTAAATGAACTAGTTTCATTACATGGAATTCCTTTATCTATTGTGTCTGACAGAGATAGCCGTTTTACTTCTCATTTTTGGACAAGTTTCTAAAAAGCAATGTGAACTAGATTAAATCTAAGCACCGCTTATCATCCTCAAACGGACGGACAAAGCGAAAGGACAATCCAGACAATGGAAAATATGCTTAGAGCTTGTGTAATTGATTTTGGAGGAAATTGGGACGATCATTTACCGTTAACAGAATTTTCTTACAACAACAGCTATCATATCAGCATCAATGCTACACCATTCGAAGCACTTTATGGACGAAAATGTCGAACTCCAGTCTGTTGGGCAAAGATTGGAGAAAAGCAATTATCAGGGCCCGAAATAGTGCAAGATGTTGGTGCACTGAATGTCTGATGACTACGTTTTTAATGAGTCTTAGGTCTTGATAGTTTGTTCGGAGTTGGAAATCATGAAAAGTGGTTTTAGATTGTAATTCCGCTCCAAATGACATACATGTCATTTGAAGCGAAATCAGGTTTTCATGTATTCATGTGATTCCGCTCCTGTTGAACTTGCTGATTTCGCTCCTAATGTACATCGTGATTCCGCTCGTAATGTATTAGGTGGTTTGGAGCGGAATCAGGCCTCCTATAAATAGGGGATTGGCTGATCTCATTTGTAAAGTTGGAGCGGAATTAGGTCATAGTGTTGGTATCGAAACTCTATCAAAATTTCATCAGAAACACATGTAAAGGATTGTAATCAGTAATAGAAAGAAAGATTAAGAGGAAACAAGTTGTTATGACTTTGCATACTTTGATTCCGCCTCTTTATTCAAAGATGAACTGCTTTACTGACATTTAGGGTCACGCACACGGTCCAACAAGTGGTATCAGAGCTCAGGACGAGGAGTTCATACCATAGCAGCTTGATTCTACCAGAATTTCTCATTTCTACTCACTTCTTCTTATATTTTTCTGATTTGAACTAGTTCCAACGGTTGAAATGGTCTGAATTTCGAGTATATTGTGTAAAACATAGTATTAACAAAGCCTACAAAGAATCAGATTAAAACTAGACTTAAAACTGGTAAAAATGGCTTAAGAACCTGATTCCGATCGAAACGGTCTTCGCAGATTTCACTTTAAAAAGTTGATTTCGCTCGAAATTGTTACCTGATTCCGCTCGAAATCAGAAAATTTCTAATTCCGCTCGAAATCAGAACAGGCTAATTTCTTATTCCGCTCGTAATCAGATAAAGTTTGATTTCGCCTGAAATTTATTTTCTGATTCCGCTCGTAATCAGAACAAGACTGATTCCGCCTGAAACATATTATCTGATTCCGCTCGAAATCGGACTAAAGCTGATTTCGCTTGAAATCATTTTGTTGTTTTCGCTCAAAAGTATGAGTTTGCTCATAAGCTGATTCCGCTCGAATTAGCTGTGTTTCAAAAATTTCCGAAAATTTTCTAAGTATTTGCTGATTTTTTAGGTACGTACAAGATGGATGATTTCAATCCGTTTTATGATGTCTTTGCTTTTACTGGAAATGGTGGAGACGATACATCTTCTAGTAACACCAATGAGAACACACCGAATTCGAAGAAAAAGTTATCGGATGCATTGGAGGTTGAAAGTGCTTTCGGAACTTACAACAAACCCCCAAAGTTGATGGCTATCGAAGAATACAGTCGGTGGGCCAAGAAGTTTGAAGATTGGATGATGGCTTTTGCTTTTCCTAGTTGGAAGAGTCTAAAAATGGATATCATAATGGCAAAAGTGGTGAAACCTTAACAACAACTGAAGAAATAGAGACATTTGTCGCTGAGCAAAAATGCATCGCGTTGATGTTTCAATTTGTGCGAGAAGATATAATATCTTTGATCGAATACTCTAGTGCTACAGATCTCTGGGATAAGTTGAAAAACAAATGTTTAGGAAGCAAAGAAATTGTGAAAAACAAAAAGAAACTACTTAGAAAAGAGTTTGATTTGTTTGGGTGTTTAAAGAATGAATCAGTTTGTAAAATGATTGAGAGGTTTGGGCATCTGAAGCTGGAACTGGCGAGACATGAAATTTCTTATTCTCGAGAAGAGCTGGTCGACAAATTGTTTGATGCATTGCCAGATGAGATGGATTGGCAATATTATGCATTGATGCTAAAGAATACTATCAAGCCACCAGAAGAGTTGACAGTAGACTTGCTGATTGAGAAACTAGAGAGTCACGAGTTGGAATTAAAGAAGACACACAAAGTCAATCATTCGTCTCATCAGCAGAACTTGGATTTGTATTATCCAAAGAGCATGATGCCAAAGAACACATCTCCCAAGACTGCGTTTTCTGCTGAGAATGTTTTCACAACAAACAAAGAAAGAAAGTCAAAGCAGTGGTAATCACAATGGATATCACAGTGGGTCTTCATCAAATTCAAACCAATCTGATGCAAAGAACTTATTTCAATGCAATATCGCTGTAGACTTAAAGAACGCTCAGAACTTCAGTGAGGAGTCTGCCAAACAACAGATGGTTTTTCTAGCATCGGTATTAGAATCTTATGAAAGTCTTGTAGCAGGGAAGATAGGCAACACTAACCTGACGAAAGAAGATTATGATCAGATAGATCCTGAGGAGATGGAACTAATCGACATAAGGTGGTGTATGGCCAGTGCAGTTTGTCGAGCACAGCGTTTCATGGAGATAACAGGAAGAAAGTCAATTGGTGGACCATCTACCAAGTTGGGCTTTGACAAGTCTAAGGTGACGTGCTTTAAGTGCAAACAGAAAGGTCACTTTAAGCGTGAATGCAGAAACGCGTATGCTGATGAATCTGAAAACCCGTTCAGAGAAGATTACTACAAGAAGGCGATTTATCATCAGAATAAATCAGAACCGCCAAGGATGAAGCAGCTTGAGGATAACAAAGAAAAATCTAGAGCTCTTGCGGTGATTCATGACGATGAAGGTTTTGACTGGAGCGAGTTGTTACCTGAAGAGGATGCGGTTGGATATGCTTTCATGGCAAAAACTGAACCTATTCCTTGGAAAGATAACAGAAATGAAGAACAGAAGTATAAACAAAGAAAGATGTTAGCCACGAACAAATTGATCAGAATATCTGGTATCTTTTCTGAGGCAAAAAGAGCAAATAGATGGGATCCAGACAGAGAATGTTATCTTGACCCCTATGGAAACATTGCTATTGATCATAACACTCTTGATTTGGAAACCATAATCCAAGAGTATAAAGTTGAAGATGATTATTGGCAGAAGAAATGGTGGGGAAGTGGAGAAGATGAAGAGAAAGAAGAGAAAGAGAAAGAAGAGAAATAGAAGTCAAAGAAGATTGACACTGGGATCATTGACACGACACAGGAGTTTAATACTGAAAACATGGGAAAAATGGCTGACAAGGTGCTGGCTGCTAATGCACTTGAGGTAGATTCTAAATCCGTTTCTGAGTCTAAAAGCCAAGTCAGTTCAAACGCGTCAACGACTGAGTCAGGTAAGAAGGCCAGTGGTGATGTTGACTGCAAAAATTGCATCAAAGAATGCAAGGTTTGTAGTACAAACATTTATCTCAAAGGTAAAAAGATTGAGGATCTGACTGTGATGTGTATAAAATGCAACATATAAATTACATCAAATAAGGCATAAAACTAACCCTTTTTAAGTACTAATATTGGAAAAAGAGTGTTTTTGTCTTCCTTTTGTATTTTCAGGATTAAATGAGCTCAAAAACACAAAATAAGCAAAAAGACAGCTAATTCCAACATATATACAAGGAAAGGAGCATAAGTGGACTGCCCGACCCCTCAACGGCATCTTCCAAAGCAAAATAGAGAAGGCAGAAGACTGAACACGCCCCGTGCTCAGCCAGCACGGGGCCGTGCCCAAGAAGCAGCATAAAAGACAAACCTATAGAAGCTTCTATTGCCCACCACGGGGCCGTACCCAGTGAACACGGGGGCGTGGCGAAAGTACTGCAGGCGCATTAATTGTAATTGCGAATTACAATTAATGAGGAGAGAGAGTGTCAGACAGGCACGGGGCCGTGCCCAGCGGACACGGGGCCGTGCCCAGCTCTCTGTTCAGCCTATAAATAGGAGTGCTTGGATTCATTTCAACTCATCCCTTGGCACACCACCTCTCTCACACTCCATCCACCACCCACCACCATCACAACACCATCATCCACCACCATCATCCATTGTCCATCGTAGAGTGTGTGAGTCGTCTCGGGATCCAAGATTGATCGTAAGAGTTCTTGACAATCAAGGCCATGTTTGCCTAAGTCTCTTACATCACTTGGTGAAGACAAAGTGTCTAGTATAATACTTTTTATTTCTAATCTTTTGCACTTTTTATTTGGTTTTGTATTAATGACTTTAATAACTAGTTACTTATGTTGAAGGTGATCTTTCCTTGTCGTTTGTCCGTGGTGTCTTGGCATTATTTTACTGTCTATATAAAATAAAGGATTTTCACCATTCATATCTCCACGGTCTATATGGAGGTATGTTGGCTACCTGGTCGGGGGTTAAGGGAACGGTTTGGTAAAGGTCTTGCCATTGTTCAGCGTTTAGAGGTCCTGCAATGGACCTGGGTCAAATTTAGTAGGACCTCCTTCAATACTTCACGGCATTGGATGGCGGGGGTCCAAACTCTTTGATCCCCTCATAAGTTAACTACTATTAATACTATAACCCGGCTATTTAGGACTGTATCCCTGCTGACTCAGACTACTTAGTCGAGGGTAACGTCACCGCCAAAAGCGGGGCCTACCATAATATTGCATTAATAACTTAATTCATTATCTTCCAATAATCCACCCTTTTAGGATTGTATCCTTGCTGACTCAAACTACTGGGGTGAGGGTAACGTCACCTTCAAAATAGGGGCCTACTACAATAACTAAGATAATCTCTTAATTATGTGCAAAAGTGCGGAAATAATCAAAGGTTATACTAGATACGAGTCGGAACCAAGTGATTCATCTTGTCTATCTGTTTTTATTTTATTTTTATTTTTCAGCATTTTAGTTAGTTTTTATTTTTCTTAGTTCAAAAACCTTTTTCTAAACTTTTTATTTTGATTAGACGTTGAGGATAAACCGGTACTAAAAGCTCTTGTGTCCTTGGACGACCTCGGTATCTTACCAACGCTATACTACGCTCACGATGGGTGCACTTGCCCATATGTGTGTTTAGTGTTAGTAAAATATCGTGTTTTATAAATTTAAAACTTGGCTAAAAATAAGTGTTAAAAAGGGCTTAAAATATACACCTAATATATATAACACTTCACCGCACATCAAGTTTTTGGCGCTGTTGCCGGGGACACAAGGATTTTAAGAAAGCTTAAAATTGACGGCCTAATCAGTTTTTCAAAACCTTTTTAAAAGCGCGCACATTTTTCTGCATTTTAGTTTAGTTTTGCATTTACAGTAACCTGTACACGGGGCCGTGTTCACTGAACACGGTGCCGTGTCCAGCATTTTCATAAAAACACCCAGTAACAGTAGCTTGAACACGGGCCGTGCTCACTGAACACGCCCCGTGCTCAACGAAATCAGTAAATTTAATTAAAACGCCCAGATACAGATCCTGAACACGGGGCCGTGCTCACTGAACACGGGGCCGTGTCCAGCCTCTGTTTCCGTTTTTATTTTTGTTTTCTGATCTCGAGACTTAGTTGTGGTCTGCTGAGTGATCCTTATGGATCGATACTCAGGAGGTTACAACTACACCTATGAGGAGGACGATTATAGGGGTAATTATTGCACTAATTGTCGTAATGCACGCTCGGTTCAAAATAATCACTTATATCAACCATCCAATTCATACACCTACTATGAGGAGCCCAGGTACGAGCCATCAACTTCATACACATCCTATGAAGACCAAAGGTGTGAACCTCCTCCCTCATACTCATATTTTGATGAACCAAGGTATGAGCCTTCTTACTCATACTTTGAGGAACCAAGATATGAGCCACCACCTTCATATGCTTATTATGAGGAACCTTGGCGTGAACAACCCACCTCATATGAGTATTATGGAGAACAAAATTACGAACCTTATCCATCATATGCTTACAATGAAGAACAATGGTGCGAACCATCGACTTCATATGAGTATTATGAGGAACAAAGGGTCGAACAACCGGATTCAAGCTTAGAAAATTCTGATTCTTTTTCTATAACCGAAGTGACCGATAGGATATTAGAACACATTAGAGTTATCGATCGATGTATAAAAGAAGCTCGCGCAAGGGAAGAGGAGTCCCGCGCGAGAGAAGAATTAAAAAAGGAAGAGATAACTAAAAGTGTTAAAATGGAAGAACAAATAAGTGAAAAACCGACACATGAGTTAAACAACGAAAAAGGTGAGTCCGACAACGTTAAAATTCAAGAAGAGTCTAATTTTGAAGAAATTAATCTCTTGTCACCTTCTTTCGAAAACCATTGTTTAGTACCCACTCATGCTAAGTTTTTAAAAGAGTTAAACACTAACACTAAAATTGACGAAACGGTAAGTGTTAAGTTAACTAATGATCAAACTTCACTAATAAAAGAAGACCCGTTTGAAATTAACATCACACCGGTTCCATGTTTCTTTCAAAATTCGTTTATTAGTAATGTCACAATCGATAAAGATCTTTGTGTTAACATAATGCCTAACTACATTTTCGAAAAATTAAGTATTAGTGATTTTTCTCCACTTCAAATACCCATTTTTCTATCCAATCGGAAAGTAATAAAATTAATCGGTATAGTTGAAGATGTCTTGGTTCAAACAAATCAAATGGTAATCCCAACTGACTTTGTCATCCTCGATGACGCTCCTCTAGTGTTGGGAAGACCATTTGTAAAAACTCACGAAGCTTTGAAAAACCGGAAGTTCAACAATCTACCTCTTCAATTAGGGGCATTTAAAAGAAGTGTCGATCTCGAACGATCAATGAAATATCCATTCGGCAATAATGACCCCCTAATTGAAGATGAAGATGAACCACCCGATACAAGTGAAGAGATTGACCACTTTGTTGAAGAAGAGGTCGCCATAGAACAAACTTTTAAAGTTCTTGATCGAAATGAGCAACCAAATAAGGAGTCTCCTAAAGACCCACCACTTGAGCTCAAAGAACTTCTAAAAGGTTTGGAATATGCTTTTCTAGACAAAGATGGTAATTTACCTGTAATTATTTCGTCTAAATTAGGTAACTTAGAAAAAGAAAAATTAATTAATCTTTTGAAAAAACACAAAAACGCAATAGCTTGGAAACTTGTAGACATAAAAGGAATTAGTCCTTCTATGTGCACACACAAAATTTTGATAAATGATGACTACAAATCGGTCATACAACCACAACGTCGAGTAAATCCAAATGTTCAAGAAGTGGTTAAAAACGAAGTCATCAAGCTACTTGACGCCGGACTTATCTATCCTATCTCCGATAGCCCTTGGGTAAGTCCCGTCCAAGTAGTTCCAAAGAAAGGAGGTATGACGGTAATAACTAACGAAAAAAATGAACTAATACCAACGAGAACCGTCACAGGATGGAGAGTATGTATAGATTATAGACGATTAAATGAAGCAACAAGAAAGGATCATTTTCCTTTACCCTTCATTGATCAAATGTTAGAAAGATTATCCGGTCATAAATTTTACTGTTTCTTGGATGGTTTTTCAGGTTACTTTCAAATCCTGATAGCACCCGAAGACCAAGAAAAGACAACTTTCACATGTCCCTATGGAACTTTTGCTTATCGACGCATGCCGTTTGGTCTATGTAATGCCCCAGCAACATTCCAACGTTGCATGGTAGCCATCTTCCATGACATGATAGAAAAAACAATGGAAGTCTTCATGGACGACTTTTCTATCTTTGGGGATTCATATGACCAATGCCTCGATAACCTTGAACGAATGCTATCCCGATGTGAGGAAACTAACCTCGCCCTTAATTGGGAAAAATGCCATTTCATGGTAACGGAGGGAATAGTACTCGGTCACAAGATCTCAAGCGAAGGAATGGAAGTGGATCGAGCCAAAATAGATACCATTTCTAGATTACCACCTCCATCCTCCATACGAGCTATCAGAAGTTTCCTAGGGCATGCCGGATTTTATAGACGGTTTATCAAAGACTTTTCAAAAATCTCAAGGCCTCTAACGAAATTACTTGAAAAAGATGCTCCTTTCATCTTTGACAAGGATTGCAATCAAGCATTTCTAACCCTAAAAGAAATGTTAGTCAATGCACCTATCATGATAGCGCCTGATTGGAAATTTCCTTTCGAAATCATGTGTGATGCCAGTGACTTTGCAGTTGGAGCTGTCTTGGGACAAAGAAAAGAAAAGCATTTCCACCCAATCTATTATGCTAGTAAAACACTTAATGATGCACAAGAAAATTACACAACAACTGAAAAAGAGTTACTAGCTGTGGTATTTGCTTTTGATAAATTTCGTTCTTATCTTGTTCTTTCTAAAACTATAGTCTATACAGACCATGCAGCCATTCGATATCTTTTCAAGAAGCATGACGCAAAACCACGTTTGATTAGGTGGATTCTACTCCTCCAAGAATTTGACATTGAAATCAGGGACAAAAGAGGAGCAGAAAATACCGCAGCAGATCATCTTTCACGCTTAGAAGACCCAGCTTTAGAGGCAACCAGGGACGAGCAAATCAACAAAAAATTTCCAACTGAGTCCCTGGAAATGGTGGAATACAAGGAAGAACCATGGTACGCCGACTATGCTAACTACCTAGCTAGCGGTATAGTCGCAAAAGGATGGCCACATCATCAAAGAAAAAAATTATTTGCCAATGTGAAACACTACTTTTGGGAAGATCCATATCTTTTCAAAATGTGTGCCGACCAACTCGTCCGACGATGCGTACATGGTAGTGAAGCACGAAGAATTCTCCGCCATTGTCATGAAGGTCCATACGGAGGACATCATGGTGCTGCTAGTACCGCACGAAAGGTATTCGATTCAGGATTTTATTGGCCAACCATTTACAAAGACGCCCAAAGTCTTGTAAAAACATGTGATGCTTGCCAAAGAACAGGTAATATTTCTTCCAAAAATGAAATGCCACAAAATGGCATTCTTGTTTGTGAAATTTTTGATGTGTGGGGACTCGACTTTATGGGACCTTTCCCACCATCGAAAGGAAACAAATATATACTTGTGGCAGTAGATTACTTGTCTAAATGGGCCGAGGCCGAGGCACTTCCAACAAATGATGGAAGAGTCGTGGTAAGATTTCTGAAAAAATTATTCTCTCGTTTTGGCACACCTAAAGCTTTAATAAGTGATAGAGGTACCCATTTTTGCAACCATCAACTTGAAAAAATTTTAACAAGATATGGGGTCTATCACCGGGTTTCAACAGCATATCACCCTCAAACAAACGGGCAAGCCGAAGTGACTAATAGAGGTTTAAAACGAATACTCGAAAAAACCGTAGGGTTAAATAAAAAGGAATGGGCTGATAAATTAGATGATGCTTTATGGGCTTTTCGAACTGCTTATAAAACAACAATAGGTACAACCCCATATAAGCTAGTCTATGGAAAAAGTTGTCATTTGCCAGTAGAAATTGCACACAAGGCCTACTGGGCAATCAAAAATGTAAACTTGGATTTAGAATTTGCTGGTAAAAATCGATTTTGTCAATTAAATGAATTAGACGAGCTTAGGAATTATGCATACTCAAACTCTGAAATTTATAAGGAAAGAATGAAACATTTGCATGACAAACATATTAAACCTAATGAATTTCGGGTAGGGGATCTAGTTCTTTTGTTTAATTCACGACTTCGATTGTTTCCTGGTAAATTAAAGTCTAGGTGGTCAGGACCTTTTTCCATCACCCATATTTTTCCACACGGTGCAGTAGAAATTAAATCTCGAAATGGGCCACCATTTAAAGTCAATGGCCAACGGCTGAAACTCTATCAAGGATTCATTGAGGATGAGGAAGAAGAGATCTCGCTTCAAACGGTGGAAGAATAAAAACATCATGCCGGGTAAGTTACGAACGATTGAGACGACAAAATAAAGCGGTAAGTTTTCTAACCACAGCTTATGGGAAAAAGGGGCACTCACACGAGCACTAAAAAAAAAATTTGCTCGGCACGAGGCCGTGTTCGCGTCGCAGACGGGATAAAACCCCTTTTTCAAAACAGTTTCTTCATTCCACACGCCCCGTTTCCCCGAAAAAGCTCTGGTTGCAGGCGATTTTTCGCAAAATTTCAACGTCTCCTATCGATCTAACAACGTCAAGGTATGATTCTATCACTCTTAGTAGTTAGATTAGTTACTTGCATGTAGTTAAAACACCAAAAATTTGGGGAAAATCTAGGGTTCTTGAAGTTCATCCGGATCGAACCTCAATTTTTTGTTTAGATCTGTTTGCATTTAGTTAGATTAGTGTTAAGGGAAGTAAATACACTTGTATTGTTCATAGATTCACCCGATTTCTTACAAAAACCCCAAACCCTTGTTCTTGAACCGAAAAAGATAAAATTGATAGGGTAAACGGGATATTTTGGGAAAAATGGCACTTAGGGTTTCATTTTCGGGGGAAACCGCACCTATTGGACCAAAAATTTTCAAGTTTTCGAAACCGGGTCGAAAAATGGAATTTTTTGAGTAACAGACCTCTGGACACGGGGCCGTGCCCGCTGAACACGGGGCCGTGTCCAGCCACTGTTTGCTGTTTCTTTAAAAATCTAATTGTTTCGTGCAATTTTTGGTGTATTCTTTCAGATGGCAAAGTTCACTAGGTTCAATGCAAGAGAGCTTGATGCAAGGGCAAGGTACGAGATTCTTCAAACAAGACCCGAGGAGTACCCCAGGAGAGCTTGCACGGACCTGTTAACCTTGGTAAACCAGCTGGACCGATTCAACAACATCGTTACGGGTCCGCTAGCTGTTGCATTGAACACTCGGCTTCGGTCAGTGCATCAATGCACCATGGAGTTCTACAGTACTATTACCTTCACTCCAAGGTGTGACCCTTTCGACAATGAAGGGGTTGCATTTCGGTGTGGTGGGACAATGTACTCGATTTCCATGGCACAGTTTGGAGCCATAATAGGACTATACCAAGAGGAGGAATCGGGAAACGAAAAAAATACCGGGGGATTACGAGACTTGGATGAAAATGAACGACAAGCCGCATGGGCTCAAATCGGCGAAGGAATCTACAACCCTAGTAGCACCAAGAGTACGAAGCTAAGGGATCCGCTCTATCGCTACATTCACAGGCTTCTCACCTACTCTCTAAACCAACGTCACGACAGTAGCGGCGTTGTAGGGTTGAAAGATTTGCTTGTCCTTCACTGTATCCACAACCGGAAGCCTCTCGATGTTCCATATCTCCTGTTACGAAACATGCATCTCAACCGCCTTGCTCGCGCTCCAACGCCTATCTTCTTCGGAGGATGGGTGTACCGTCTTTTCAAACATTACACGCGAATTCCAAGGTCCTTTGAAAGAAGCCCATGGTCGGGACGAGTTGACTACCACATTTGCCGAGCCATGAACTTACTTTATGAGGCGGAAGACGGAACGGTGAGTTTCCAAAGGACGCAAGGTTATGCATGGAACCCACAGGAGGCCCTAGTTCTTCACGCACCACCTCCCCACTACCAGTATCAACCCCATGGTGATCCGGGTCAATCCTCCTCACAAGGAGGCGGTTTTCCTAACTTTCAAAGCTTACATGATCTTATGCAGGAAAACCTCATGTGTACCAGGAACGCCTACAACCTCGCCAACAACACATACCACCGGGTCGGAGCTATTGAACGCAACATCAACGATATACAAGACGATATCGGCAGCATCCGGGAGTATATGGCGGGGCATGGGGATGGAGGTGATGATAGCGATGAGGATATGGAGTAGGGGGTTTGGAGGAGCAGGACCGGGTTGATGGCAAGCCCACAGGTTTAAGTCCCTTTATCTATCGAACAATTGGTGGCCTGCGTGCTAAATGTGGAACAATTTACTTTCCTTGAACGCTTTTATTTTCCGTTTTCTTTTTCTTTTTACTTTATGCTTGGAACAATTAACTATGGTAATGTAGGATGTTTATGTTGCTTGGTCTGGTATTAAGTGATGAAACAGGTACAAACCGAGGCTCGGAGTGCTAAGCCTCAGCACTTATAGGGCCAGGATGAAAAAATCGGGGGAAGAAACCTATTTTTCAGGCTTACAGACTGTCCACACGGGGACGTGTCCAGCCAACACGCCCCCGTGCTCACCTCCCAGACCTGCTGTTTGGATACTGTCCTGCAGATTTTTGTCCAACACGGGGCCGTGCCTAATCAACACGCCCCCGTGTTCACCTTCTGTAAGTTTTCGTTACTAGCAGTTCGCCACGGGGTCGTGTCCAGTGGACACGGGGCCGTGTCCAGACTACCAGTAACATAAATCTTTGCTTTTAACACCATTTTACACATCTAATCAACCTAAAAATTTATTTTTGGGACACATTGAGGACAATGTGTAATTTAAGTGTGGGGGGCGATGCTAAAACCTTGAAATTTTGCAAGTCCTAAATACAAGCCTTACACAAAACTCTATTGGAACCGCTAATCACACCCAAATTTTTTTCAAAAATTTCATTTTTCTTACTTGTCTAGGTTTAACTCGGGAAATTCAAGTTCTCAAAAAGGTTATATTTTTACGAATTTACAACCGATAGCGTAGTGATAAAAAGAACCAACATAAGAAAATTATGAAAAGGCATGACAAACTTAGTTAAAATTCGATTATATATACTTGATCACATAAAAACCCATTCCCACAAAAGTGAGTTTTGAGCCTTTATTGAGCATACAATTACATATCATTAGACTAAATGCTCATTTTTCGTTTCTTGTGTGAATAGCCGCTTGGTTCTTACGACTCTAGAACTTGCCATGACGATACATTCCCGGTCCTTATCAACTTAAACCCAAGTAAGTAAATGATGGAGGCATTAGGACTAACCCTTTTTATTTCTACACCATTATTTTCCCTTTTCTTTTACCACCTTCCCAAAAATCCCCCTAGTTAGCCCCTTTGAGCCTAAACCTTTTCATTTCATCACCCAAACCAAAAACCCTTTTACCCACCAAAACCTTTTTATTTTTTTAAACCCTTTGTTTTAGTAACAAGTTCGGTTTTGTTTTTCGTATGATCTTTCAAAAAAAAAAGTGTGTTGATGATGAAGCAAAAAGAAAATAAACAAACAAGTTTATCAAAAATAACTTTGTTTGAATAAAAGCTTCATCAAAATAAAAAGTTACAAAAATAGAAAGTCTTACAAAAAACCGACACTTGTTACGCTTTTCGCCCTTTTTCTACTAACCACTAACCCAACCACATACATTTAACCCAAGCCTAACCCTTAACCCACAAAGTCCTCTTGATATTTACAAAGGTATAAAAGTTAAAAAGGAGGAGGATTGATTGCTTGGCAAGCTTATGGTAGGAATAAGTTCCATGCCGCTCTCGAGTGATTCACTAAAAATACACCTTCGGCCGAGTGTGAGTGATTTCTCCCGTGAGGTATGTGAACTTGTATATAAATGGAATTTTAAAAAGGCATGTTATGCCCAAATAAGTAATTTCTCCTATGAAATGTTCTAAATAAATCATTACGAATAGGATTGTAAATAGATAAAAATAAAACCAAAAGGATCTTGGATTCCCAACACTCTACGACAAGCCAAAAACCTTCTCTTCTACCCATTCCATTTGGGAGTGTAAGCCACATATTAAAGAGTTTTGCTTGAGGACAAGCAAAAGTTCAAGTGTGGGGGTATTTGATGTGTATAAAATGCAACATATAAATTACATCAAATAAGGCATAAAACTAACCCTTTTTAAGTACTAATATTGGAAAAAGAGTGTTTTTGTCTTCCTTTTATATTTTCAGGATTAAATGAGCTCAAAAACACAAAAGAAGCAAAAAGACAGCTAAATCCAACATAAATACAAGGAAAGGAGCATAAGTGGACTGCTCGACCCCTCAACGGCATCTTCCAAAGCAAAATAGAGAAGGCAGAAGACTGAACACGCCCCGTGCTCAGCCAGCACGGGGCCGTGCCCAAGAAGCAGCAGAAAAGACAAACCTATAGAAGCTTCTATTGCCCACCACGGGGCCGTGCCCAGTGAACACGGGGGCGTGGCGAAAGTACTGCAGGCGCATTAATTGTAATTGCGAATTACAATTAATGAGGAGAGAGAGTGTCAGACAGGCACGGGGCCGTGCCCAGCGGACACGGGGCCGTGCCCAGCTCTCTGTTCAGCCTATAAATAGGAGTGCTTGGATTCATTTCAAGTCATCCCTTGGCACACCACCTCTCTCACACTCCATCCACCACCCACCACCATCACAACACCATCATCCACCACCATCATCCATTGTCCATCGTAGAGTGTGTGAGTCGTCTCGGGATCCAAGATTGATCGTAAGAGTTCTTGACAATCAAGGCCATGTTTGCCTAAGTCTCTTACATCACTTGGTGAAGACAAAGTGTCTAGTATAATACTTTTTATTTCTAATCTTTTGCACTTTTTATTTGGTTTTGTATTAATGACTTTAATAACTAGTTACTTATGTTGAAGGTGATCTTTCCTTGTCGTTTGTCCGTGGTGTCTTGGCATTATTTTACTGTCTATATAAAATAAAGGATTTTCACCATTCATATCTCCACGGTCTATATGGAGGTATGTTGGCTACCTGGTCGGGGGTTAAGGGAACGGTTTGGTAAAGGTCTTGCCATTGTTCAGCGTTTAGAGGTCCTGCAATGGACCTGGGTCAAATTTAGTAGGACCTCCTTCAATACTTCACGGTATTGGATGGCGGGGGTCCAAACTCTTTGATCCCCTCATAAGTTAACTACTATTAATACTATAACCCGGCTATTTAGGACTGTATCCCTGCTGACTCAGACTACTTAGTCGAGGGTAACGTCACCGCCAAAAGCGGGGCCTACCATAATATTGCATTAATAACTTAATTCATTATCTTCCAATAATCCACCCTTTTAGGATTGTATCCTTGCTGACTCAAACTACTGGGGTGAGGGTAACGTCACCTTCAAAATAGGGGCCTACTACAATAACTAAGATAATCTCTTAATTATGTGCAAAAGTGCGGAAATAATCAAAGGTTATACTAGATACGAGTCGGAACCAAGTGATTCATCTTGTCTATCTGTTTTTATTTTATTTTATTTTTATTTTTCAGCATTTTAGTTAGTTTTTATTTTTCTTAGTTCAAAAACCTTTTTCTAAACTTTTTATTTTGATTAGACGTTGAGGATAAACTGGTACTAAAAGCTCTTGTGTCCTTGGACGACCTCGGTATCTTACCAACGCTATACTACGCTCACGATGGGTGCACTTGCCCATATGTGTGTTTAGTGTTAGTAAAATATCGTGTTTTATAAATTTAAAACTTGGCTAAAAATAAGTGTTAAAAAGGGCTTAAAATAGACACCTAATATATATAACACTTCACCGCACATCAGACTGCTAAAGTCAAAAGTGTTGATGATCAAATACTTGATCGTGACAAAATGGTGAAAGCTTCAACTGAACGATTAAAAGAATTAACTAACAAAATTGAAACTGATAAAATTGATCAGGAAAAGGTTAGGAAAGAAAATGAAAGGTTAGTTCTTGAAAATCGTCAGATCATTGAAAAATTTGAGAAACTTAAAGGCACGATTAAAGATAATGATGATAGAAACGGTAAAACTTACAAAGAAAATTGTCAATTGCAATGTGTTTTGAGAATCAAAGAAGAATTAATCAACAAACAATTGGATGAGATTGCTAAATTGAAACTTTAGTTTGAATAAGCCATGATTGAGAATGGGCGAATAAATTTGAAATTGAACAGTTACAGCTCTGCAAGCTTTGTTTTGCAACACATTATTCCCAAACCCATCGGGAAAGACAAAGCAGGCGAAGATGTATACTGTGATGGAACTGGGGTCGGGTTTCATCAAGTTCCACCACCAGTTCTAGACAATTATTCGAAAAAGCAATCTGGGTTGGCTAATCTTGAGGAAGAAAATGAAGTGAAACTTCCTGATTCAATTGATGTGACATTTTCTTCTTCATCATCTGATGATAGTGTTCAGACAGAGATTGTTAAAAGCACAGCTGAAAGTGTTTTGAATAGTGATTCAGCTGAGGATGAAAAATGTTTTCTGGACAAATACATTCCGAAACAAAAGTCCAAAAACAACTTAGGTGATGAACCGGGTCTTGTGATGTACAAGATGGCTGGATCTGATAAGTTGTATTCAGATTCTGAGTTTTCTCTGGAGAATGTAAATGTTTCAAAATTAAAAAATGTGTTCAAAATGGTTGAAATCGAGTTGTCTGAAGTAAAAAGTTTAAAATAAACAAAAAGGCAAATGAATTTTGAGAAAGATAAAGCTTACTACAAGAAACCTATAGTTCCACCACGTTTTTATAACAACAATCGAAACAATTGGTCGGGTGGTTATCAGGGTGGTAAGAGTTATCAGAAAAGGAATTTTCAAAACAAAAGGTTTGCTAAAAAGAAGGTGTTTGTGAACAGTTCAAGTTCACTTTCTGATGAGGAAAATGAAATCTTTTCGAAATCAAATGAAGAATTTTTTGAGACGAGGGCCTCACAACCTCAGTCTGAAGGCACAAGTCGGGTAGTTGATACTCGTACATGTTTTAGATGCAACAAAGTTGGTCACATTGCAAGAAATTGCACCAACTTCAAGCCTAAGACTGAAGTTGTTGAGAATCAAAAGAAGAAGGTTAATTCAAAAGGCAAAGCTCCAATGGTTGTTGAGAAAATTCTAAAAAATGAGAAATTAAAAGTCAAAATTGAACCTGTTAAGAATGTGGTAACTAAAAATGACAAATTCTACAAACGGGTTGCATCATCTCAACAAACATGGAAGCCAAAAGTTGTTGATAAACCAAAGGTTTTAGTGTCGGAAAAACAATCGTCTTCTACCACACCGGTAAAGATGAATGTTCCTGTTGATTATTATGAGAAAATTGACAAACAGGATTCTGAGAAAAAGGTTGTTTCGGAAAAAGACCAACCATCTGGTCAACCTCAAAAAGACAAATTTTTCTTGTATATAGAGGTTGAGGTTGGGTCTGCTGAGAGTTTAAAAATGAATTTTCAAAATTTTCCGCCACTGTACACTATGAAATCTAAACTCAAAGTCCAGTTACCTGAGTCAAAAGAGGCTTGGGTAGCATCAAAATCTCACTAAAAAGTTTGGATTTGCCGGAGTTTCCTAGTTGGTAATCGTGAAGCATGAATCGGCATCTTTATTGAAATGTTTTTAAAATCAATTTATGATATGTGCAGGAACTTCTGAAAGCTATTTCACGATGGATTACGAATAGTGGAGCGTCTCTACATATGACAGGGAAGACTGCAATGTTGTACGATGTTAGAAATATCAATGGTGGTTATGTGGGATTTGCTGGACATGAAGGTGGTAGAATTATTGGTGAAGGAACGTTATCCAATGGGATTGTTACGTTTGAGAGAGTTAACTACATTACTGAGCTGGAGAATAATCTGCTAAGTATCTCGCAGATTTGTGACAATATGTATACCACTCACTTCACAGACAAAGAATGTTTGATCTTGAAACCAGGATTTGTTGTTCCTGAAGAATGGATTATCATGAGGGCACCTAGAGTGAATGATTTATATGTTTTGGATATGAGTGTAGCAACTACAACCATGGGTCAGGCTCATTGTTTTGTGTCTAGAGCAACAGAGAAAGAATCAAAGTTGTGGCACCGGAAGATGGGGCATATACATCTTAGAAAAATGAATCACTTGGTACACAATGATTTGGTTCTTGGAGTTAATATCAAAGGTTTTCATCTGGAAGAGGAGTGCATCAGTTGCATTAAAGGCAAGCAGAAGAAAAAGTCACACCCTAAAAAGCAAGTCAATTCAGTTTCCAGACCGTTAGAGAGACTACATATGGATTTGTTTGGTCCAGTAAACGTCAAAAGTATTACAGGGGATCTCTACTGTCTTGTGGTTACTGATGATTATTCAGGATTTTCATGGGTATCATTCTTGAAGTCGAAAGATGAAACGTTTGACAGTTTGATGGCGTTGTTCAGAAAGATTGAAAATCTGTACCAAAGGCGTATCAGAAGAATCAGAAGTGATAATGGTACTGAATTCAAGAACAATAAGATGGAAGAATATTGTGATGAAAGAGGTATATTGCATGAGTTTAGTGCTCTGTACACTCCGCAGCAGAATGGAGTCGCAGAACGCAAAAACAGGACACTAATCGAAACGGCTAGAACAATGCTTGCAGATTCAAAGCTACCGATAAATTTTTGGGCAGAAGCAGTTTCCGCCGCATGCTATACGCTCAACAGAGTTCTCACTGTCAAGAAATTCAACAAAACATGCTTTGAGTTGATCAATACCCGCAAACAGAATCTGAAGTATCTCGAACCGTTTGGGTCACCCTGTACTGTTCTAGAGCCTTTTGGAAAGTTTGGTCCGAAGAGTATTGAAGGGATATTCATAGGTTATGCAAGTCCATTACGACGAGTCTTCGTTCCAAGTCTAAAGCGGATTATTGAAGCTCCAAATGTTGAATGTCAGGGGTATACTATGCCGCCTCAGAACCCCGGTGACTCATGGCGTTTTAATTATGACAAATTGTGGGATTCGTTTGACATGATGGAAGAACAAGAAGAAGAAGAAGAAGATTTCTTTGATGAGTTGGATATTTTGCGACAGTATGAAGAATCGCAGGAAAGGTTCCCAGCTGAGTATTCAAGAAGACTGCAACAAGCTTCAAATGATGATGAAGCAGGTCCAAGCAATGCTGGTGAATATGATGATTTCCAACAAAATGAAGTTGCTCAAGATAATCAGACGGTACAGAATGATAATCAAGAATCTGAGAACATGCCAGTATTTGATCGTGGTGATTCAGATTCTGAGGGGGAGCAAATTCAGATTTCAAGTCAATCAAACCCAGTCAGTGAACAAGGTGCAAATCAGAATGTTACTAATCTGGAAGGCGATGTAGATGTTCCAAGCGAAGTAATGCCACGAACTCTTTCATACCATCCAGAGGAATTGATCATTGGAGAATTGCAGACAGGAGTCCGCACTCAAAGACAGATTGATAAAGGGCTTACATGTTTTTATACAAAAGTTGCTCCTTTACAAACTGAATTCTCATTGAGTTGTTTTATCTCGCAGGTTGAACCAAGGACTTACAAAGAGGCTCTTACTGAAGATTCTTAGGTCAATGCGATGCAGGAGGAACTGAGCCAATTCAAGAAATTAGGAGTGTGGAAGTTAGTGGATTTACCTGATGGTCAGAGGAAGATAAACACCAAGTGGGTGTTCAAGTGCAAGAGAGACGATAGAGGAGTTGTGGTTCGCAACAAAGCTCGACTCGTAGTCCAGGGTTTCTGTCAGCAGGAGGGTATAGATTTCACTGAAGTATATGCTCCTGTTGCTCGACTAGAAGCGATCAGAATCTTCTTGGCATTTGCATCCTGGAAAAATTTCAAAGTATATCAGCTAGATGTTAAATCGGCGTTTCTCTATGGAAAGGTAAAAGAGGAGGTATATGTCGGTCAGCCACCGGGCTTCACCGATCCAATCCACAAATACAAGGTCTACTTGCTAGATAAAGCGCTGTATGGTTTACACCAGGCCCCGAGAGCTTGGTACGAGACATTGTCTCAACACCTACTAGCCAACAGCTTCATTCGTGGAAAAGTGGATGCCACTCTCTTCACCAAAGAGGTCGACGGTCATCTTCTGATAGTTCAAATTAATGTGGACGACATCATATTTGGGTCAACAAATGAGAATCTATGCAAAGATTTTGAACGAGTTATGAAGCAGAAATTCAAAATGTCATCGATGGGTGAGATGAAATTCTTTTTGGGACTTCAGGTTGATCAACTACCCAAAGGAATTTTCATACATCAAACAAAGTATGTTCATGATATCTTGGAGAAATTCGGGATGTCAGGTTCTACTCCAGCAGCCACCCCATTAGCAACGAATCATGGGATAAACCCTGATCTCACCGGAGAGAAGGTAGATGAAACGATGTATCGTTCCATGATCGGTTCGCTGATGTATTTGACAGCTTCAAGACCCGATATCATGTACCCAACATGCCTCGCAGCAAGATTTCAATCTAACCCGAGAGCTTCGCATATGGTGATTGTGAAAAGGATATTGCGCTACCTGAAAGGAACTCCATCGTTGGGTTGTGGTATCCAAGAGAAGGCGATTTTACGCTCGAAGGTTATTCCGATTCCGATTTCGGATGCTGCAAAGTTAATGCTAAATCAACAACAGCAGGGTGCCAGTTCTTTGGATCACGTTTGGTTACTTGGCAATGCAAAAAGCAAATCTCTGTGGCTTTATCCACATGTGAAGCGGAGTATGTATCTGCTAGCAGCTGCTGCTCACAGATCTTGTGGATCCAGCAACAGATGCGCGACTACGGTTTGCAATTTCTAAACACCCCTATCTTTGTTGATAATGAGGCAGCTATTAACATTACTAAAAATCCAGTTCATCACGCTAAAACCAAACACATTGAGATTCGTCATCACTTCATTTGAGATTGTTTCGAGAAGAAGTTGATACGAATTGAGAAAATTCACACTGATGAACAAAAAGCTGATTTACATACCAAAGCATTTGATAAAACACGTTTTCAGTATTTGCTAAAACTGAATGGTATGAAGCTTTTATCGGTGTTGGAGGAGATCATTGGCGTTGATGAAGGAGACATTGTAGATGATGTTGAGAAGCAATCTGCAATGGTTTGTCGATTTTTTACCTGTTTTGGTATTTAGGGGGAGGTATAGGGTAATATTTTCAGAAAATACAAAAACAATAAAAAATGACAAAATACAAAAACATGAGATATTTTCAAAATCCAAAAACAATAGAAAACCTAAAAAGAGCTTGTGTAAAAAGGGAAAATGATAGTACATCGGCTTGACAGTCACGGTATGCTAAAGAAATGGAATGTTTAAATGCGTTAAACAGTCTCGCTGATGATACGCCGATAGGTTTTTGCACATTTAGTAGGTTTGTTCGGGATATAAACCTAAATCTTACTTGCTTATTTAGTGGGGAACACTACTTGGATATATAGGTAACCCCTGAAATTTCGTTTGAAAGATTCCTTTTTCTGATAAACTAGGTTTTTATACTCAGTGATATCTGGGGTATTATTCCGGGACTTCTGCTGAATGGAATTTCTGACCTAGTCCTCGAATAATACTTTCTGCAATGCTTGAAACATAGCATCACCCTCAGCATATATGATAAGACAATAAAATTGCTTAGCAAAGCTGTTGTAAAAAAGATCCTCTAAAGGGGACACACCCAAAAGTTGAGTCATGATCTCTCTGTTGAACGGTAGTTCTGACCTGAGCTCTCATGATTCTTCATAATTTATTAACCCCTTACAGATATCATTGGTGTTATAATTACCTGTAAGACTGAATATTGGGATCTGGATACAGGAGTATATTCAAGAGGTGGGACACATGTATAAGTTTAAGTTTCTAAAACACTAAATCCGTATCCTGGACAGATTGAAAATTGTGTGAAAATTTAAAGTGGATCGGTATATCGACAATCTAAGCAAATTGTTTAATTCTGAGTACGTAATTGAAGCTTAACGGTATTTGTGATTTGTCAGATAGCTGATATGATTCCCTAATACGCTTATCCAAAACTATGTTTGTAAATAGTTTACTTTCATTTACTGCATTCTAGTTCTGTATTTCATTTCTAGTTTAGAAGTTTTATTAAAATTCAAAAGATTTTACATTTCTGCTTTATTTTTGACAAACCAAAGTGGAGAGTTGATCTTCGGATTCGAAAGATTGAAAGCAGATGCAGGAGATTTCTGGACTGGATGATGAGTCGTGAGCTAATCTTGACAAGTTTGAGAAATTGAAAAGTTGAAGCAAGTTCATTAATTTGAAACTTGTAAATTTTCAGAAAAACAGATTGAACTGAATGTCAGTGTGAATTATCTCTGATCAACCAAGGTCATTAAGTTGGACTTGGTAGATTAATTGAGTAATCAGGGTCATTAATTTGGACCTGAATACTTAAGTGGATTTCTAACACTGAAGGTTAAAAGGTAAGTTTGGATTGAAACTATTATTATCATATATCTTATATTTGGGTTGAGTTTATGCAGGTTTCAGGAATCCCCATGGAAATGAAAAAAATCAAAGTTTGTACCAGAATTTAAGCCCTAGTCTACCGAGAGGGGGAGTCTGTGAAAGGGGGAGTCAGGATTCTGGATCAACAATCAAAGGGGAGTCTAAAGATAGAGCCAGGATAAGATCTGAACCTGTGTGAAGAAAGAGTTTTTGAAATAAGAAGACAGAGTTGGAAAGAGACCAAGACTGAAGACTCAATGCCAAAGACTTCGTCAACATCCAAGGGGGAGTCTATTGGTGCACTGAATGTCTGATGACTACGTTTTTAATGAGTCTTAGGTCTTGATAGTTTGTTCGGAGTTGGAAATCATGAAAAGTGGTTTTAGATTGTAATTCCGCTCCAAATGACATACATGTCATTTGAAGCGAAATCAGGTTTTCATGTATTCATGTGATTCCGCTCCTGTTGAACTTGCTGATTTCGCTCCTGATGTACATCGTGATTCCGCTCGTAATGTATTAGGTGGTTTGGAGCGGAATCAGGCCTCCTATAAATAGGGGATTGGCTGATCTCATTTGTAAAGTTGGAGCGGAATTAGGTCATAGTGTTGGTGTCGAAACTCTGTCAAAATTGCATCAGAAACACGTGTAAAGGATTGTAATCAGTAATAGAAAGAAAGATTAAGAGGAAACAAGTTGTTATGACTTTGCATACTTTGATTCCGCCTCTGTATTCAAAGATGAACTGCTTTACTGACATTTAGGGTCACGTACACGGTCCAACACAAGAAACAACTCACAAAATTATTCAAGTCAAGGAAAGACTAAAAGCAGCACGTCAAAAGAGTTATGCAGATAATAGACGAAAACCATTGGAATTTTAAGTTGGAGACAAGGTACTATTAAAAGTTTCTCCATGGAAAGGAGTAGTCAGATTCGTTAAAAGAGGAAAGCTAAGCCCAAGGTATATTGGACCTTTTAAGATTATCAAAAGAATAGGACTAGTAGCTTATCAGCTACAATTGCCAGAGGAAATGGCAGGAATACATGATGTATTTCATGTATAACCTCAAGAAGTGCTTAGCCGACGAATCATTAGTAATACCTCTTTAGAACATAGAGGTAAATGAAAGGCTTAAGTTTGTAGAGAAACCCATTCAGATTGAAGATAGAAAGATCAAGAATCTCAAACACAAGAGATTAGTTCTGGTCAAAGTAAAATGAAAGAGAGGACCAAAATATACATGGGAACTTGAGTCAGAAATGCAACGGAAATATCCACACCTGTTCCAGTGAATCTCGAGGACGAGATTTAAAACAAGGTGGGGAGGATATAACAACCTCAAAAAACGCCCTAAATGTACCTGGATATGCTAATTAGACCCGTATAACCCTAATTTTTATAAAAATCAAATAAAATAATAAATATGTGTCGCTCTCGGGCCGCGACTAGATCAGGGTGGTGGTTCGCGGGGCACGACACCCCTAGGTTTGCCGGAACCTCCTTGTGCTACGTGTCCCCCAAATGTGCAAGTCTAAGTGGTGAGAAGGCCACCCTAGCCGTAGCTAGGGGTCTCTCGCGGGGCGCGAGCGAGTGCCGGATTCAAGTATAAATTGAGGCTTTCAGCCTCAGTATCAGTCGTTCAATTCTTTTTTCTCTCAAGCCTCTATTATAGCAATATAGCATCTCGGTATTATACCCCTAAAACACGAAGCTCTGCCTCGCTGTAAGTATTTTAATCCCCGATCACTAATTCGTTACCCTACCTGATTGATCTAGGGCCCCGTAACGCATGTCGAGGCTCTGCTTGACTAAGTTCATTAGGGTTCTGTCTCGTGTTGTATGGCTAATGTGATTTGGGTTATCTTACTAACACGTGTGCATTGTCTGTTTTAATAGAAAATAATCAGGAAACTCAACAGGAAGCTATAGAATTACCTAAGTCTACAACGTGAGTCATTCTCTTTTTCTACCAAATTGTTTTACAAAACCTCAAATATTTTCAGTTATACTTAACAGTGATTGAGTCTTTGAATTCTACAATTGCTGCCGGTATGTGGGGTCTTGTATACACTACTAGTAAATCGTTACTATTGGACGACGAGTTAGCCAATAGTAATATGACCACAGTCATGGAACTGCCAACATGACATATACTGAATGAGTAGATTGGTAGATATAAACATTGTAATCGCTCTCAATACTGTAAAGTTATAAAAGCTTATTTTGATTAAACTGGGATGCACTCGTCAGTATTTCTTGCTGATAAAATCTTTTTAAAACGCGTTTCAGGTAACTTAATGTGAAGCTATAAGAAGCCAGCTATGGAGCACTGAAGGCTTAAAGAAGTGGCTATAAAAGTTACCTAAATAAAAGTTTATGTTTTCAGTAAACTAAGGTTTATCCCTATAAATGTATTATGAATGGAACATGGGTTTTATCCCATTTGTTTATTATGAAAGTTTGGCGTTTTGAAACTCTGAAATTATTTCCTAACTACGATCATGATGTCTCATTTCCGCTGCCAAATTAATAAACACCCATACCACTTAACTGGTTCGCGGCTCCCGCTCCCGGCTAGGGGTCGGGGGTTGCGACACATCATTTCCTGAATCCGAGTTCATTAAGAAGTAACGAGTGTTGAATAATTGCCGTCTTGGTAGTTGTTACCATATCCATTATCCCCTTAGTAGTTGTTACTATAGTTGAATAATTGCCGCCTTGGTAGTTGTTACCAAAGTTATAATTCCCCTAATATCAGGCCCATCATTTACCGTGGAATGCATCCTTAAACTTGATAGCAGCAGTATGGTGATATTAGAACACTGTACACTACATGTAAACACAGCAATGTCCACATGGCAGAACTCCTCGAGTTGAACTATATTCCGTCCAACATATGACACATGATAAAAGCGCTTCTCTAGACAATCTGGAATTATGTTCCGTTTTATTACAGTCGTCATGATCAACTTCTGCAAAGTGATCTTCATGACTTGAAGTTGTACCCAAATCTTCGATCTCTTCCAAGATCAAATTTCTTCGTTTCCCATGAATATGAAACCTCGTTTCGTGAGGTGGTCTTCTTTCATGTTTCCCAAAATAAATTAAAGGCTCGCAAATTTCAATATCATTTTGGTGATTTTCTGAGTGTTTGTAACCTTCGTCTGATTCTGAAAACGATAACTCGTTATATGTATTTTTATGTATCAGTCCACGATTTCTTCTGGATGGTTCACCTATGGTAGTATTTTTCCTTTTCTGATTCATACAATGTGAAAAGGAAAGTGTAAAACTTAAAAAAATATATATATATAATACTGACAATTAAATTATATATGTTTTGTAAAAATAAAACAACTTTAAATTATATATGTTTTGTAAAAATAAAACAACTTTAAATCAACTTTAAGGTATATATGTTTTATAAAAATTAAACAAAAATCTAAAACTTTTCAACAAAAAAATAAAACCAAATACAACCAAACAACAAACCAACAACCCATTTTTTCTACCAAAACATAACTTTTTCCACCAAAAAATAAACAACCAGCTCAAAACGCCTCGCTTTGGTATGAGGTCATTAGACAAGGACTGACAGGCTTAGCCGTTTTCTGTTGACTTTACCCTAAAACGCTTCGTTTTGACTAAAGTAGGCCGTTTTGAGGTGTGCGAATAAACAAGGGCGACATAAAAACATGTAAGACGCACAAATGCGTTTCCCAAAATTTTTGTTTGCCACATTCATCGCTAATTGAGTTTGATTTTTCAATATTATATTTATATTTTTTTTTTTAGTGATCCCAGGAAAGATAAAGAGGAAGCATGTGGCGATTCCAATCCTATAAAACTGGAATTTTGACCATTTTACCCCCTACCGCACCAAACCACATCTATTTAACATTTGCCTTTAGAAATAACATTCGACTTTATAACGTTGGGTATGGTGGGGCGAGGATTTGGGTTATGGGTTGATACGTAGATTTCGAGTGGCACCGCTGGTTAGTTGCATGTTGAGTCGGTATGGCGGGGTATGGCTAGCCCGCATGGGTTGGCCACGTGTTATATTTTTTTTTCAATTATTATAAAAATACATACAAAATTAAAAAAAAAAAAAAAAAAGCCTAGCCACCTATAGCCTAGCTAACCCAGCCAATGATAGCCGGCCACTTAATACCGCTAGGCCCGCCCAAGGGGCCACGCTGAAACCCAAGCGCACCCGGGGTGATGACTTGGGCGTTTGTACCCAACCCACGCCCCAACCCCCACCCCATACCCCATAGTCTTAGAAACTACTTCATCCTTAACGATCCTTCATGAATTTCTTTTCATTAAAAAACAGTTCGAAAAATGAGAATTTTATGAATTCCTTTTTATTAAAATGATAGCATTTTATCTCGATTTATTAAAACACAAAGAAGAATTAGCCTTGATCTTGATAAACTCGGATAGCAAACAAAGTAACTTGACACACAAGTTGTCATCAACACATTATGCGACTATTTTTTAATTAATGGTAAAAACAAAAAACACGTACAAAGAAAACGAGGTAGCAAACAAACTTAATAAACTCTTAAGGCTGATTGGGTTTATATATACCCTTACAAGATTAGGCCGACTCATAGGGGCGGATATAGCCTTTGAATAGGGGTAGCTCCCACCAGTGGCGGATCTTGCCCATTAAACGTGCCAGGGTCGAAAGACATGGGCACTACAAATGCCCGGGCTAAACATAGTATATATAAAAAATTTCGATCTAAATGCGGAAAATTAGCACTACAGCCGAAAAACTTGCCCGGGCCGTGGCCCAGCCAGAGTCCTTCTAAGAACCGCCCCTGGCTCCCGCTACCCTTTGACGCTCTGGCGGTATGTAAATTTTGGAAAAGTTTGACGTTTTTTTTTTTCCGATTTTGCTGTCTCTATAGAAAAGAAAATTTTGAAACGTTGTCCCTTAACATTTTTTCTAGATCCGTCACTGCCGACTCACAAACTACTCAAAACACATAAGCCAGATTAAAATTACTTGATAAACAAGACTCTTAATGAAAATAATAAACTTATTATTTTATCTTGATCTACTCCTTGCTACCCCATGAGACCAAAGTGTACCTCCTCAGAAACTTTCACTCATAAGAATACCATCATTACAACGATGAATCATGGTAATTTTTTTTATGTAAGTTCTAATTATAACATGTATCCCATGCATGTTTAACTTTCACAAGTGAATTATCCTTGATCTTGAATTCTTGATCAACTTCGATAGCAAACAGAGTAACTTGACACACAAGTTTGCATAAACACGCTATGCGACTCTTTTTTATTGATTTAAAAACAGGAACACGTACAAAGAAAACAAGGTAACAAACGAACTTATCAACTTAATAATCCCTAAGGCTGATCGGGTTTATATATAAACCTTACAAAATTAGGCTGACTCACAAACCTATTCAAATGCATAAGCCAAATTCAAATTACATTATAAACAAAACTCTCAATAAAATAATAAAGTAATTATTTTATCTTGATCTTGTAAGATTAAATATATTATGTATTAATATTTAATCTATTAGCATTATAATCATTTACATAATATAGATCAAAATATATAATAACCTATTAAATAATTAGTTGGTAATTGTTGATGGACCATATTACCCTTATTAACTAATTAGGTTTCCTCCTGAGTGCTTATATAAGGAGAATTATGTAGAGGTCATGGGGTTACTCAGTTACACAATTAGACACACCCCATTAGTCATAACATCATCATCGACCTCCTCTCCTAAGCCGATAACCCTTTTCGGTTTTCTAAGTCCCCATCATCAGTCAGCACCCTAAGGAGGAACCAGATCACGATGACAAGCATGTCGAACTCCATTACTGGATTCTCCAACGCACTGTCTGCTGTAACAGGTATGTTTTAATGTTTTCCCTCATGTATAAACAGAACTGAACCAACATGTGGTATCAGAGCATATGTTGATTAGTCAATTCTGTTTTGTATCCATAAATCTGGAATAAAACTGGAACACAGGATTTGAAAACCATAATAAAATTCGGCTTTATCATCCGAGATGCCATCTCGGATCTGTTTAATTCATCTCAGATCATATATTGATTCGTTATAACTGTTCCGAAATCATCAGTTTGAGAAACATGTTTAAATGTGTAATTATTTCCAGATTTCGGATATAAGTTTAAGGTTATTTTATTTAGGGTTCATCATGTTCTTAGTTAAAATTCGAATTTTCCTTTATGATTTGGAATATGATTTGAATTGTTAAATGTTTCCCTAATTTTGATCTAATTTTGTCTATTAAGTTTTTCGAAATCTGTTAAAAGGATAAACAGATTATGATTTCGAAATTTTATGATAAAAATAGATCAATGTTATAATTGGAAACTCTATCACAATTCTTATTTTTCGAATTTTCAGTTGTTATAACTATAAACAGCAATAGAATCGCACAAGATCAGATCACATAAGAGATGATCTGATCGCACAAGACAGTCGCACAAGATTTGTACAACTAATTAAGCATATTGTACAAGTTAAGACTGCATAATCGCACAAGATTTGTGGATCGCACAAGACTTGTGGATCGCACAAGACTTGTGGATCGCACAAGACTTGTGGATCGCACAAGGCATTACTGATCGCACAAGTCTTGGGCATTACTGATCGCACAAGTTTTGGGCCTTACTGATCGCACAAGTTTTGGGCCTACTGATCGCACAAGTTTTTGGGCCTTACTGATCGCACAAGTTTTTGGGCTTCACTGATCGCACAAAACTTGGGCATTACTGATAGCACAAGACTCGAAAATTGGTTTTGTAATTACTTAGTTAATTAATCAGAATCAGATAATGTTTTACAAAACCGAAATAGCTTAACTTGAATGAGTTTTGATGTATCATTTCTGGCCAAAGCTGACTTGATACATCTACTTATCGTTCAAGTATTACGAAAGCTATGTTGTGTGTGCATCATAAGCATGAATGTCTTAATTTCTGGCCAAAGCTGATTTAATTCATTCATAGATGGCATACTCAACAAGTGCATAACTAAAGTGATTGTCTCAATTTCTGGCCAAAGCTGATTTGTTACAACCACTTTGCACATATGCTTAAATGATTACAATTCTGGCCAAAGCTGTTTTGTCTTCGTTTAAGTAGAATTTTTTAGCTAAGTCTATTATTTTGATGTTAGTAATAGACAATATCACAGCTTCATAATGTAAAATGGTCATTATTTATGCCTGCCTTAGTTTAACGTGCCCTTAGATCACATTAGGACTTCTTCCTTAGTATCATAACTTGCTCATCTTATTTCCACTATCAGCGCCAAATTGCGGGATTCCACCTTTGACTGGTGATAACTTTGCTGCATGGAAGGATGCTCTCATGCTTACACTTGGATTGCTGAATTTTGATTATGCTCTAAGAGATAATAAGCCAGCGGACCTTACCACTCAAAGTACTGCTGCTGAGCAGTTAACTCATGAAAAGTGGACTAGGTGTAACCGCATGTCTCTCATGTTTATGAAGCAGTCCATAAGCAATGCAATCAGGGGAGCTATTCCTGATTCTGAAGATGCTAAAACCTACTTGGAACATGTGGAGGCGCAGTTCAAAAGGACGTCTAAAGCACACGCTAGTACTCTTATTCTCAAGCTGGTGACAACTAAGTATGATGGGAGGAGCGGCATTCGCGAGCACATCATGATGATGAATGATGAATGACATGGCCAATAAGCTAAAGGGGCTGGAAATGGAAATCAGTGATGGTTTCCTTGTTCATTTCATCATTACTTCGCTTCCTTCGTCCTTTGAAGCATTCAAGATCAATTACAACACTCAGAAGGACAAATGGACGATGAGTGAGCTGGTCGCTATGTGCGTACAGGAGGAAGAGCGTATGAGGATGGATCGCACTACTGATGTTGCCAACTTCACTACCTCCAACTCTAAGAAAAGGAAGAACAATTATCAGTGGAAGGATGCTTCAAAAGTCCAAAGGCCTAATCCTAATCCTAATACAAGTGCACCTTCCAGCTCTAAGAACTCCTTAGGCAGTATCCGCTGCAAATTCTGTAAAAAAAACAGAACACATGCAGAAGGAATGCCCTGATTTTAAGGAGTGGCTGGCTAAGAAAGGTAACGATTATTTTATGATACTTGAGTCCTATAATTTAAGTGTTCCTGCTAATTCTTGGTGGTTTGATTCTGGTTCTATGGTTCATGTTACCAATTCAACTCAGGGATTCCTTTCAATCCGGAAGCTGGAAAGAAACCAAAGAACGCTTAAGGTTGGGGATGATCGAGAATTAGAAGTGAAGGCCATTGGAACATTACAATTAGTTATGAAAACTGGTTTATGTATTAAACTTTATGATACCTTATATGTTCCTGAGGTAACTCGGAACCTTGTATCAGGACCAAAGTTAGACATGGACGGTTTTATTGTTTCCCATGGTCATCGCAAACTCTCTATCCTTTATGATTCTGTTCTTTATGGTACTGGTATTCTGGATGGTGGTCTCTATAGATTAGAACTAGAAGATAACTTTTCCAAATCTTTGTTGTCATATAACATTAATGAATCACTCACAAAGATGGAAGAGAAACGAGACTTAGAAACTTCGTCCATGTTGTGGCATCAACGTTTAGGCCACATCTCAAGAGAACGATTAAATCGTCTCGTAAAGGATGAAGTCTTACCTCCTCTCGATTTCTCTGATTTTGGAACATGTGTCAAATGTCTTAAGGGTAAAATGACATTAGCGAATAAGAAAGGTGCCACTAGGAGCTCTAACTTATTAGAACTCATTCATACTGACATTAGTGGTCCTTACCAAATCGCTGGCATAACAGGACATACTTCATTTATCACTTTTATTGATGATTATTCTCGTTACATGTACTTGTATCTAATTAAGGAAAAATCTGAATCTCTAACAACTTTTAAAGATTATAAGGCTGAAGTTGAAAAGCAATTAGATCGTCAGATTAAAGTTGTGAGATCAGATAGAGGCGGTGAATATTATGGAAGACATACTGATGTGGGTCAAGCTCCTGGTCCATTTTATGAATTTTGTAAAGGCCAGGGGATTGTGAACCAATACACCATGCCTGGTACACCTCAGCAGAACGGTGTGGCTGAAAGAAGAAACCGTACCCTTATGAACATGGTGCGCAGTATGTTAGCCAACACTAATTTACCATTATTTCTCTGGACTGAAGCATTAAAAGCAGCTGTTCATATACTCAATAGAGTTCCTTCTAAGTCTGTCCCTAAAACTCCTTATGAACTTTAGACAGGAAGGAAACCGAGTCTTAAATATATGAAAGTATGGGGCTGCATTGCTGAAGCAAAACTTTACAATCCTTTCCTAAGGAAACTTGACCCTAAAACAGTTACCTGTTTCTTTATCGGGTATCCTGATAACTCTAAGGGTTATCGTTTCTATTGTCCTTCCCATGTCACCCGTATTGTTGAAACCAAGCGTGCCGCGTTCCTGGAGGATTTCAAGGTCAGTGGGAGCAGTACCAACCCTTACGAAGAATTGCAAGAAGTACAAGACGCGGGGGGAGAGACTCGTCGATTACCATTACTCCGATTACTCCTCTTGTACCCAATGCAACTACTGTACCTGAAGCTACTGCACCAACTGCAAATTCACCTCTACAATCAGAACCCATTATACCTTATGACGAAGGCACATCAAACGCTCAAAACCAAGACAACGCTGAACCCGATAATCCACTCAGGAGGTCATCTAGGCAAAGAAGGCCTACTAATTGGGATGATTATGTTACCTACCTGACTGAAATGGATCCTGGAAAGCTCAATGATCCTATCTCTTACAATGAAGCCATAAGCAGTTATCAGTCTTCTGAATGGAATAAAGCAATGATTGAAGAGCTTGAATCCATGAAGAAAAATGACGTTTGGGATTTGGTAGAATTACCCAACGGTGTGAAACCCGTAGGATGTAAATGGGTGTTCAAAACAAAACTGGATCCGAATGGGAACGTTGAACGCTACAAAGCGAGATTGGTTGCAAAGGGCTACACTTAGAAAGAGGGAATTGATTATCAAGAGACGTTTTCACCTGTCTCTCGTAAAGATTCATTAAGGATCGTCATGGCCCTAGTAGCTCATTTTGATTTAGAGTTACATCAGATGGACGTTAAAACCGCTTTCCTTAATGGAGATTTGGACGAAGATGTTTACATGAAACAACCTGAAGGCTTTAAACCTGAAGGTGAGGAGCATCTAGTCTGTAAGTTGAAGAAATCCATTTATGGGTTAAAACAAGCATCACGTCAGTGGTACCTCAAGTTTGATGAAGTCATGAAGAAACAAGGTTTTATGAAGAATCAAGTGGATCAATGCACCTACCTCAAGATGAGTGGGAGCAACTTTACTATACTTGTCCTTTATGTAGATGATATTCTACTGGCAAGTAATAGTTTAGACATGTTGCATGAGTCGAAGCGGTTACTCTCGCATAACTTCGACATGAAGGATCTCGGAGATGCTTCTTACGTCATTGGCATCGAAATTCACCGAGATAGACACAAAGGGATCTTAGGATTGTCCCAAAAGGCTTACATAGATCATGTCCTTACACGTTACAACATGCAACAGTGCAAACCCTCCGTCGCTCCAGTAGTTAAGGGAGATGTTTTCGGTTCTTTCCAGTGTCCGACAACAGAGGTTGAGAAGGAGCAAATGAGCCAGATACCTTACGCGTCAGTAGTCGGGAGCTTGATGTATGCTCAAGTCTGTACTCGCCCAGATATCGCTTATATTGCTGGAATGCTAGGCCGTTATTAGACTAATCCTGGCCTAGATCACTGGAAAGCAGCTAAGAAGGTACTTCGATATCTGCAAGGGACGAAAGACTATAAACTGACTTATAGAAGAAGTTATCATTTAGAAGTGGTGGGCTATTCTGATTCTGACTTTGCAAAGTGCAAAGATGACAAGAAATCCACTTCGGGCTATATCTTTATGTTAGCAGGCGGCCCTATCTCATGGAAGAGTCATAAACAACATTTGACCACAACTTCCACAATGATGGCAGAGTACATTGCTGTTTATAACGCAACCTGTCATGGAATGTTGCTTAGAAATCTGATCACTGGACTCAAAATTGTTAATTCCATTTCTAGACCATTGAAGCTTTATTGTGATAATTCAGCTGCCGTTAGTTTCTCGAATAGTAACAGTTCGACTGGAGCTGGTTTATATCTCGATACAAAATATCTGTTCGTAAAAGAACGAGTTGAGGAAAATAATCTTTGTATTGAGTATATTAGTACTAAAGATATGCTTGCGGATCTGATGAGTAAAGGTCTCCCTCCTAAGGTTTATGAAGAACATGTTCGGAATATGGGATTTAGTAAAGACCTTATTTAAGCATATTGTACTAGCTTATGTTTTATGTTAATGAAATTTCCTCAGTTTGATTTTTGTATGTCTCTTAGAATATGTTCAACCGGTATAATGACATATAGACAAATAAAGTTACAAATCAAACAAAGGGCTTATGCGTATTTTGATTATAACGATTAGGTTTTAAATGAAGGCTATAGTATGATTAATGGGAGTCCTGAGTCGCATAATGATTCAACGGCTGTATTTCTCTGCTATAGTACTTGTTTAAGGCTAAAATGAGTGTTAACTCCTGATCAGGCTTATCTAATACTCATATTAAATGATTACTCGGCTAAGTGGGAGAATGTAAGATTAAATATATTATGTATTAATATTTAATTTATAGCCATTATAATCATTTACATAATATAGATCAAAATATATAATAACCTATTAAATAATTAGTTGGTAATTGTTGATCGACCATATTACCCTTATTAACTAATTAGGTTTCCTCCTGAGTGCTTATATAAGGAGAATTATGTAGAGGTCATGGGGTTACTCAGTTACACAATTAGACACACCCCATTAGTCATAACATCATCATCGACCTCCTCTCCTAAGCCGATAACCCTTTTCGGTTTTCTAAGTCCCCATCATCAGTCAGCACCCTAAGGAGGAACCAGATCACAATGACAAGCATGTCGAACTCCATTACTGGATTCTCCAACGCACTGTCTGCTGTAACGGGTATGTTTTAATGTTTTTCCTCATGTATAAACAGAACTGAACCAACAGATCTCCTCCCTTAAAATATCGTCATCCCATCCAGCTATTTTGTATATATAACTAGTTTTTGCCCCGCCCGCGTTGCAGGGCAATAAGCTGAATATTTCTCTCTCATAACATGTATGTCTGTACAGAGGGTAAATCGTAATTATATTTTGAACTGGAGGCGAAATCATAATTTTAAACTGAGAGCAAAATTATAATTTTGAGCTTGGGGGAAAAACATAATTTCATTTTGAACGGTGGGCAAAAGCGTAATTTTGAGCTGAGGGCAGAATCGTAATTTTGAGCTAGAGGAAAAAACAACATTTTATTTTGAGCTGGGGGCAAAAACGTAATATTAAACGGAGGGCGAAACCGTAATTTTAAACTGGGAACAAAATTAAAAGTGAGTTTTTGAACCGAGGGCAAAAGCGTAATTTTAAGCTAGCGGCAAAATTATAATTTTATTTTGAGTTGGGGGCAAAAACGTAACTTTAAACAAAGGACGAAAGCGTAATTTTAAACTGGGAATAAAATTAAATTAAAGCTAGGTTGGTCCAATAGGGAAGTGCCAGACAAATTTTGAACTGGGGGCAAAAACGTAATTTTAAACGGAGGGCGAAACCGTAATTTTAAACTGGGAACAAAATTAAAAGTTAGTTTTTGAACCGAGGGAAAAAGCGTAATTTTAAGCTACGGGCAAAATTATAATTTTATTTTGAGCTGGGGGTAAAAACGTATTTTTAAACAAAGGACGAAAACGTAATTTTAAACTGAGAATAAAATTAAATTAAAAATGGGCTGGTCCTATAGGGAAGTGCCATACAGCTGCCTGACACTATTCCCCCAAGCTTGTAAATGTATATGTTGTAAATGTAAATGTAAATATATTAGAATAACCATGAAAGAAAAAGAGCAACAGAATCTGAAATTAATTACCGTGACTCATCATTGCAATAAAAGTATTCTTATGAGTGAAACAGTAAATACGTAAGTTCTAGTTATAACATGTATTCACATGTAAAATAATTTATAGGTGATGTGAAAATAGCAAATTAAAATGTAACTATGACTATGTATGATGTGAAAAGAGGCTTAATTTTTGGCCCCTTCTACTGCTCCTTATATCTTATTTTCACATCCCTAGTGTATACGGGCTGTATAACCTTATACGGCCCGTATAGAATGTTGTTGCACAGAAATTTATGCAGTGGACCTTTTTTTTTGAATGTATACGGGCCGTATAACGTTATACGACTCGTATACTCATGTATACGAGTATACGAGTACTATAACGTTATACGACCAAATGGGTTTATTTTGTGAGGTTTTATCAGGTTATTGGGTTTTAACACATGTATACGGGCCGTATAATGTTATACGACCCATATATATATTGTGAAACCGAACAACCGTTTAATAAGTTTTAGTAATTGTTTAGATAGCGTTTGTCGTGTTTGTCGTATTATTTAGATGTTTTGCGGAAACGCATGGAAGGTTTTCAGTATCCGGAGTTTGTTGGGTGGTGACGGCAGTGGGTTGTGAGAGTTCAGAGAGTATGATTGCTGAAGTTTTTCAGTATCCGGAGTTTGTTGGGTTGTCTGCAACGTGTTAAACCGAAATAGAATAAGAGTTTTTACAAAGGAGCTGGCTCGGTTGGGGATAACGTTCTGGAAATTGAAGGAAAAGGAAGGTTGTAGCAATTTAAGATTAACTAGTAACTTTGCAGTCAGTATGTGTTCAAAGCAAATATGTCCATACATGCATTTAATTCACTCATTATCGTATAGAATCTCCGTCGTTATTAACTGTTTGTTTGTTTCATGTTTTGACAATTTGTAATGATGTGGGGAATTAAACGCATGTACGTGACAATAGATGTGATTTGTAACCCTAAGCGTCATGGAAACGGTGGTTATGGAAACGGGGCTATGGGAACATTGGTTACGGAAACTATCAACGCGGGGATGGGTACAGAAACAACCAATGAACTCAAATTGAGGAAATTGTTCTTAATGAACTCAATGTGTCACACCCCAACCGATGGCGAAAACATCGGAGTGAGACGAACGAGATTGCTCGATAATTCATAACGCTATGTGACAAGTATTTAATAAATAATTTCATTTCATTGCTAATATCAAGTACATTGTTTGTACATACTACTCATAACACGATCTCAAAAAATATTCCATCGAGTCAACCAATTCAAACAAAACACTATCATACTTTTGCTAAAAAACTAAAACGATGGAAAAACTACCGCATGTCACGAATAAAAATTACACCGAGCCAACCAATTTGAACAAAACACTGCCATAGTGTCACGGCCCCCGACCCGGTTTGACCGTTTCAGGAGCCGCGAGACAGAAATCCTGTGGTCTTTTAATTAATTGAGTTTAACAGCGGAAGTTTTCATCAGGATCTTTTTAAATGCAAAAATATTTCCCGATTATTTTATTTCACAACTCGGGATAAAATCCCGTACTTTACAATCGTTTGATTTCACGAAGAAATCTTTTATTTTTACAAAACATGTTTCTTTATTTTATACTGAGCCACTTCCTTGAGCTTGTAGTGCTTTATGGCACTTTTCCTAGATCATAACAGATCACCTGAAACATGTTTGAAAAAGGTTTTATCAGCGGGAAATACTGAGTGAATCATTCTATTTTGCATAATGACGTATAGTTATTAATTACAGCATAAGAGCGATTACAATGGCTTCTATCTTATTTTTATCTGGCGCTCTGTCACAATGGTGACAAGTCACAATGGTGACGATGGTCATACCACTATTAGATCAATGAACCTAAATAGTGATGATTATCCCTAGTAGGTCAATGAACCTAACTGGGATTATCCCGGTTATGTCAATGAACGTAACCGGAAGCAAATTAGTAATGTGCACAATACCCCACTAGCCAGTAATTCAAGATATCCACGACTTAGTCCCTGTAATTATAACCTTGAAAATAATTTGAGGTATTGTAAAATAGCTTGATAAAAAGAGAATGACTCACATTGTAGATTTAACGAGCAGAGTATAAGCCTACTGATTAGCCTTGATTAACCTAATTTAAATAATAATGCACACACAAACAGGTTAGTAACGAATACAGCAGTTACGACAATTCATGAGATTAAACCCTCACAATGATTTATTAGTGCAATACTTAACAATTCAGCGGATTCACAACGAATGACAGAGTATAGTCCGAGTTCGAACAGCACTCAAACATTCAAGTCGAAATCACGATGAATAACAAAGTATAAACTCAATTTGAGCGGCACTTAAACAATCGTTGGATAGTTATAATCGATCGGACGTTGAATCGTAATAGCGATCGAGTTATTACCCTGATTGCGGCAGCAATTAGTGATCGTGTGTGTTACTTGTAGTAATCGGACCAAAACTCAGAGAATATAACGAATTTTCTCGTCGCTCAAACTCCAGAAACTAAGTGCCAATGTCTGCTATTTATACACCGATTTTGACTAGCTTACGGACCGTAACAATATTCCCTTACGGTCCGTAAGGGATAAATAAAATTGATAGGGTAGCCACGTGTGGGACTAGGCCTGCTGAGTCAGTAGTTTCGTAAATTTCAAATTTGACAGCATGTTATGTAGATAATCGTTAACTAGGAAATACCCCCCCTGAGTTTTAGGGGCCCTGATCCTGATTCTGATTGTTCTGAAAATTTTAGGGTTTGCGCAGAATCACTTGAGTGTCTTAATTAGGGTTTCCTATTGGCCAAATTAATTTAATAAATATGACTTTTGATGAGAGTTGTTACATTCTCCCCATCTTAATAAAAATCTCGTCCTCGAGATTTACTGGAATAATTGAGGATACCTTTGCTTTTTTTTTCTAATTTCAGTTCCCAAGTATATTCAGGTCCTTGTTTTGAATCCCACCTGACTTGAATTTAACACTAATCGTTTGTGTTTTTTTATCTTTCTATCTTCTATCTGAAGAGGTTTCTCTACAAATTTTAATTTTTCGTTTACCTGTATATCTTGGAGAGGTACTATCAAAGATTCGTATGATAGGCATTTCTTGAGATTGGATACCTAAAATACATCATGTACTCCAACTAACTCTCCTGGTAGTTGTAAGCAACTGGTCCTATATGTTGGATTATTGGAAATGATCCTACGTACTTTGGACTTAGCTTTCCTTTCTTACTCCTTTCCAAGGAGATACTTTCAATTACATTTTGTCTCCAACTCGAACTCCAACAGCTTTCATCTATTATTTGTATAATTCTTCTGTCTATCTATAGCTGTCTTCAGCCTTTTCTTCGTGATACTGAATATCACAATCGTAGTCACTTAGGGTTTTCATCCATCTTCTTTACCTCATGTTTAACTCTTTTTGCCCAAATATATATCTTAAATTCTTATGATCCGTATAGATAGTAAACTTACTTCCATACAGATAATGTCTCCAAATCTTAAGGGCAAAAATTATAACTCCTAATTCTAAGTTATGAGTGGTATAGTTTCTTCGTTCTTTTTCAATTGTCTTGAAGCATACTCAATTACCTTCTTGCGTTGCATACGCACACATTCAAATCCTAGTTTTGAAGCATCACCATATACTTTAAAATCTTCTGTTCCTTCTGATAAGGCTAGGATTTTGTTAATTTATGCTTTAAGATCCTAAAGGCTTCTTCTTGTTTAGGTCTCCATTCAAACTTAACTGTTTTACAGGTTAGCTTAGTTAATGGTATAGCTATCTTGAAAAAAAAATTCCTTAATAAATCGTCTATAATATCTAGCTAAACCTACAAAACTCCTAATTTCCATTGCAGATTGCGGAACCTTTCATTTGGTAATATCTTATCAGGATTTACGTGAATACCTTCATGATTCACCATATGAACTAGAATTGCACTTCTTGTAACCAAACTTCACACTTCGAGAATTTGGCGTACAGCTTTTCTTTTCTTAACAAAGTTAAGAGTGCATGCAAGACAATGTTCTTCCTGACTTTTGGAATAAATAAGTATATCGTCGATGAAGACAGTTACAAATTTATCCAAATATGGTTTACAGATTCTGTTCATCATGTCTATGAATGCTGCAGGTGCATTCATTAATCCGAAGGATATGACTTGTAAACTCGTAATGACCATTCCTAGTTCTGAAAGCAGTTTTAGGTATGTCTTTATACTTTCAATTGATGATATCTGGAATGTAAGTCGATCTTAGAAAATATCTATTTCCCTGTAATTGATCGAATAAATCATCAATTCTAGGTAATGAGTATCGATTCTTAATTATAACCTTATTCAATTCCCTATAATCAAGACACATTCTCATCGAATCATCCTTTTTCTTAACAACCAATACTGTACTAACCGATAAGGTGCCTTTGCTATCGATATAATTAGATGAATCCTAAATTCCACCTCCCTATCTGATGGTAATCCTGTAACTCTTCTGGGAATACATCTGGGTATTCTGAATACTACAGAAATTTCCTTAAGTTCTTTATCTTTAATATTAATGATTACTGAAATCATATATACTATTCCTTGCTTTTGTTCATAATTAGCAACTTTCATTACTGATATGAATTTTATGGGTTTACATGGCTTATCTCCTGTAATCATTATTACTTCTCCAGTGGGTGCACAAATTTCTATGAAATTCTTATCACAGATAATTCGAACATGATTGTTTACTAACCAATCTATTCCTAACATTACATCGAATTCAACTAATTTCATAGATAATAAGGTTGCAGAAAATTTATGACTTAAAAGTTCTATTTCTATGTTTTGCAGAACCTTATTTATTTTAACTGAATGCCCATCTGCCGTTTCTACTGTAGAAATTTGCCTAATGCTGGTTAACGATAAGTTAAGAGTTTGGCAGAATAAAGTATTTATAAAACTTTGGTTTGCACCAGAGTTAAATAATATTTTTGTGTAAACGTTGTAAACTAAGAACGTACCGGCTATCACATCTGGAATCATCTCAGCTTCTTGAGTAGTCAGCTGGAAGGCTCTTACATTCCTTTTTGTTCCTTCTGTAGGTTTGGCTTTATTGTCAGATGGTTTGGTCAATTTTGGACAATCTGGCCTAAGATGTCCAGCTTCTCCACAGTTGTAGCAGACTGAAAATTTCTTCCTCCTGCAGTCTTCTTCTTGATGCCCTGGAATTTTGCAAAAATTGCAATATCCTTTGCATCTTCCAAAATGCTTCCTTTTGCAAAAATTGCAAAATGGACTAGTAGAAGATTGCTCATTCCCTCCTTTCTTGAAATTGTTATGGTTACCCGAATGGAATTCTTGGGTAATCTTTTGGGCTACTTCCTTCCTTCTATTTTCTTCTCTTGTCCGTACTAGTTCGTCAGTCAGAGTATTGGCTAATTCCACCGCATCATCAATCGTACGAGGTTTCGCAGCCTTGACGATATTACGAATTTCGGAAATCAATCCCCAAATATAATGAGAAATAAGTACCGGCTCTGGCGAAGCCAGGGTTGGTACCACTCGAGCATACTCGAAGAATGTCGAAGTATACCCTCGACAATCTACATCCACCATCCGGTGGGTTAGAAACTTATTTGTCATTTGTTCCTTTTCATACTCGGGACAGAATTTTCTTTCTATAAAGCTCTTAAATTCTTCCCAATTCATAGCATACGCCATCCTTCTTCCTTTTGCTTGTAACACCGTATTCCACCATTCTAGCGCCCCTTCTTTGAAAAGATTTGATGCGTACATGACCTGATCATCCTGAGCACATTTACTTATGGCAATTATTGCCTCGGTTTTCTCTAACCAACGCAGTGCCGCAGTCGCTCCTTCATTGCCTGCAAACTCAGTGGGTTTACATGCAAGAAATTCTTTGTAAGTGCAACCAGGCGTTGCAGCTTTCATTTTCTTAGGAGGAGGAGCTTGCCGTGGTTCATTATCATGATTAACATGATTACCGCCTCCATTTACGCTATTACTGAAATTATCTTCAGAAATACGTTTGCTAGGAACGATTTGTTGCGGTTCGATTGGATTTTTAATAGCAGCAACAATTGCTGGAATAGCGTTGGCTATCCCTTGAGCAACTATTGCTGGAATAGCATTAGCTATACCTTGAGCAACGATATTTTCTATATCCTGCCTAGTCATATATTGATCCCCCGATTGTTGCTCAGATTGATTAACCTCATTAACTGGTTCATTATTAGCGTTTTCCATCTGATATCTAATTTATAGATAAATAATTAGTATAAAGGAAATAATCCAATGTCACAATTTAATTGCACATAATCACGTAAACGAATATACAAACAAAATTGTAACTTTCTAAAATTTCATTATATCATGCTTCTATATACACCCGTTTTATTATTTATTTTACACATACTGGTTTTACTATTATTATTACACAACCACAGTTTCATAAATCCCCTATCCTTTTGTCAGATGATATTCTAGTAACGGCGTTCCCTTTCATCGTATTTCCAGGAGATCTGTCCCCCAATCTCTTGGATCCTATTCCCAGCATCTATTAATTCTTCGCCAAAGTGGTGAAATTCAACCATATTCTCGTTACTCATTGGTAGATTTGGTAAAGGTTCTGGATTTAACTGAGGAAAAAGCTTATAGGGATTGTTTTGTAACTGTATTTCATTAGTCAACCATTCGTCTATTTGCGAGTGGATTGAAGGGTTTGGATTAGCTGGTTCTAAGTTTATTGGTAGTTATGTTTCAAAAGAATGAATAAAAACATTTTCATTAACAGGCTTAATAGTATTATAGCTTGTCATTATAAAATCTAACTCTTCCTGAGATGGTAACCCCTCAATTTGACTAGAGTTTTCCCCAATTTCCATTTTCTTAGACTTAGGTTTCTCGAGAGGTAAAGCATTGAATTCTATAGGTTCTTCTATGTCTGGTATATACCTTTTGAAATCTCTGGAAACCTCTATTCTTACTAGATAGAGATTTAAATTCTGAAGGGCATCAGACAAGTTACTCATGCTGTTTAGCAAAATACACACCATTACTAAATTAGAAGTCATAACAAAATTTTTATAGAAAAACTTTTAAATAGTATTTCATACTGGTTAACTACCAAAATAACTGAAACTTAAGTTTTATTTGTAAATTTATTTATTCACTAAATCAGGTTTCTGGCTTATATTTAATAAGGGTACTAAAACTTTGAGTTAAATTATTTTAAAGATTTATATTTATTGCTACAATGGATAGCATATAGAGATTTGCCCATAATGTACACAATTAGTAAAATAATAAAACACATAATCATAAAATGGCAATTAAATTTCCTAAGTATCTCTCAATTACTTTAATAGGCTAAAATCAATAGTAAGCTTAAATCAGTGGCTCTGATACCACCTTTTTCTGTCACGGCCCCCGACCCGGTTTGACCCGTTTCAGGAGCCGCGAGACAGAAATCCTGTGGTCTTTTAATTAATTGAGTTTAACAGCGGAAGTTTTCATCAGGATCTTTTTAAATGCAAAAATATTTCCCGATTATTTTATTTCACAACTCGGGATAAAATCCCGTACTTTACAATCGTTTGATTTCACGAAGAAATCTTTTATTTTTACAAAACATGTTTCTTTATTTTATACTGAGCCACTTCCTTGAGCTTGTAGTGCTTTATGACACTTTTCTTAGATCATAACAGATCACCTGAAACATGTTTAAAAAAGGTTTTATCAGCGGGAAATACTGAGTGAATCATTCTATTTTGCATAATGATGTATAGTTATTAATTACAGCATAAGAGCGATTACAATGGCTTCTATCTTATTTTTATCTGGCGCTCTGTCACAATGGTGACAAGTCACAATGGTGACGATGGTCATACCACTATTAGATCAATGAACCTAAATAGTGATGATTATCCCTAGTAGGTCAATGAACCTAACTGGGATTATCCCGGTTATGTCAATGAACGTAACCGGAAGCAAATTAGTAATGTGCACAATACCCCACTAGCCAGTAATTCAAGATATCCACGACTTAGTCCCTGTAATTATAACCTTGAAAATAATTTGAGGTATTGTAAAATAGCTTGATAAAAAGAGAATGACTCACATTGTAGATTTAACGAGCAGAGTGTAAGCTTACTGATTAGCCTTGATTAACCTAATTTAAATAATAATGCACACACAAACAGGTTAGTAACTAATACAGCAATTACGACAATTCACGAGATTAAACCCTCACAATGATTTGTTAGTGCAATACTTAACAATTCAGCGGATTCACAACGAATGACAGAGTATAGTCCGAGTTCGAACAGCACTCAAACATTCAAGTCAAAATCACGATGAATAACAAAGTATAAACTCAATTTGAGCGGCACTTAAACAATCGTTGGATAGTTATAATCGATCGGACGTTGAATCGTAATAGCGATCGAGTTATTACCCTGATTGCGGCAGCAATTAGTGATCGTGTGTGTTACTTGTAGTAATCGGACCAAAACTCAGAGAATATAACGAATTTTCTCGTCGCTCAAACTCCAGAAACTAAGTGCCAATGTCTGCTATTTATACACCGATTTTGACTAGCTTACGGACCGTAACAATATTCCCTTACGGTCCGTAAGGGATAAATAAAATTGATAGGGTAGCCACGTGTGGGACTAGGCCTGCTGAGTCAGTAGTTTCGTAAATTTCAAATTTGACAGCATGTTATGTAGATAATCGTTAACTAGGAAATACCCCCCCTGAGTTTTAGGGGCCCTGATCCTGATTCTGATTGTTCTGAAAATTTTAGGGTTTGCGCAGAATCACTTGAGTGTCTTAATTAGGGTTTCCTATTGGTCAAATTAATTTAATAAATATGACTTTTGATGAGAGTTGTTACACATAGTTTTGTCAAAAAAAAAACACTAAACTGATGGCATGTTAGTAATTTTACACTGTGGGCAAAATTGTAACTTTTAAGGGAGTAAAAACAAAAATAATGGCAAAACTATAATTGGAGCTAAGGGCAATATTGTAATTTGGCTTGAAGAAGAAAAAACCAATGGCAAATCTGTAAATTTAAATGGGGAAAATCGTAATTTGGCTAGACCAATGAGAAAGTGTCAGCCAGCCTATTCCCCCAATCTCCCCTCATGGGATTTGTAGGGTATATAAATATAAATAAATGAATGAAAAGCTATCGTTTCATTAAAACTAGTAATTAGACCCGGGCGTGTTGCGGCGCGATTACATTGCAAACATCGAATAGATTAGTCAAAGCGTTATGTAATGCGCTAAACATATGAAAACGTACATTTTGACGTATCCAATTTAACTCAATAGCATCATAGCTGGATAAAAATGTAAAGTATATCGTATTTATATGTGACCCGACTCATACATAGGAAACATACAAAAAAACATAAAATGTGTATCAAGGGAAAACTAACACGTGTAATCAAAAGTGATATTCATATCAACGGAAAAAAATATACCCTTAGCGTGTTGCGGTGGGGTCGAAACGTAGAATTGAAAACGTACATAAAACAATCAAAAAACATATTATATTTGACCTGACTTGTTCCCCAAAAAAAGTTTACATCGAAACGTATAACAACTCGAATTTATACCGACACATAAATTTTAATATTCATAATACAACCCGCGGGCGATGAGTCGTGGGCACATTGCAAACAGATTAGTCCAAGCGCTATGTCATGCGCAAACCATCTGAAAGCGCATGTCTTGACGTATTCAGTTCAACTCAATGTATGGTTGAATCCAAACGTTTAGTTCTTTAAAAAAGAAATTTGCGAACGAAAATAATTAAAGAAAACAATAAGTTAAAAATGTATATTATATATGGTACAACGATAAAGTTGAAACATTATAAACTTTTGAGATTGAACCTCAATGGGCTAATATTGTAATGTAATTGAAGTTTAACTTGGAAAGGAAATGGACTCAAAACAAAACAAAACTAAAAGCAAAGGGCCAAAATGTATTTTACTCAAAGTATGGGTGAAAAATTGAAGTTTAACTTGGAAAAGAAAGAGACTCAAAACACAATTTAGACCGTGGGGTATGGTGGGCGGGGGTTGGGGGCATTGTGCGACACGTGGAGTATGGGGCACCCAAGACCAAAAGCCAATTTCAAAGAGGTATGGTGGGGCGTGGCTGGGGTGGCGTGGAAAAAAAGCCAATTTCAAAGGGCTAGTGCTCTTGGCCAATTAGGTTCCGCCATGTCCTGTGGGAAGCCCCGCCCAACGCCCGGGCTGAAACCCCCGCCCAAGGGGCCACGCCGAAACCCAAGCCCACCCGGGGTGGTGACTTGGGCGTTTGTACCCAACCCACGCCCCAACTCCCGCCCCATACCCCATAGTCTTAAGAAAACTAAAAGTAAGGTGCCAAAATGTATTTTACTCAAAGTATTGGTGAAAAGAGAAAATGTCGAATTGACTCAAAACGCAATTTAACAAAACTAAAAGCAAGGACCAAAATGTATTTTACTCAAAATATGGATGAAAAAGGGAAATATCACCTGAATGTGGATGACTTTTGCCACCGACGTTTTAAGTAAGTAATAGCAATTGATAAGAAAAGTTAATTTAGAGGTTGGACTATTTTGATTTAGCTTTTTCTAGTAAAATAAATATACTCGTTAAATAAATAAATTTGTCAAGCTCGAACTATTACCAAAACAAATTATGGGGCACGTACTGATGTGTGGTAGCCAAATTGCATTTCCCTAACCATGGTTAAAGATGAGATGGTAAGATTTTGTTTGCACTTTACAATATCAGCCAAATGCATTTCCCTAACCATGTTAAAAGTAGGTCTGTAAACGAACTGAACGAACACGAATATAGGCATGTTCGTGTTCGTTCATTTAACTTTAACCGGATACGAACACGAACATGAACATATAATCGAACACGTTTTTTTGTTCGTGTTTGTTCATTAAGAAATCGGGCATGTTTGTGTTCGTTCGTTTAAAGCCTAAACGAACAGTTCACGAATATAAACGAACACAAACGAAACACAAACAAACATGATTGAATAAACATAAACGAACACAAATGAACGTAATTTAACAAATATAAACAAACACAATTTAACACTAGCAAACATAAACAAATAGCTCAAATATATTATAGTTTATCTAAAAACACATCTAAATTAGAGTTCATAGATGCTAAAATTAAGTAGGTTTTTATATAAATATAAAGTAAGTGATCAGTTACAATATAAGAAAAATTTTAAAATTTTATTTTTTACTAGTAAACTCAATTACTAATTAGTTTTATTGATGTAAGTAGTTAGAAAGCCTAATATTCATATAAATATAACTATTTATGCATTTACTAAAATTTAAACGAACATAAGGTGTGTTCATGTTCTTTCAGTTAATTAGACGAACAAATTCTTGTGTTCGTGTTCGTTCGTTTATTAAATAAACGAACATAAACGAACTTTCCACCGAATAAGTTCACGAATAGTTCATGAACGTTTGGTTCATTTACAGGCTTAGTAAAAAGTGAGAGGTTAGGGTGAAGGGAGTGGTTACCTATTCTAAATAGGTAAACTCCTAATTCACCCAATCACTCATTGCCATGTCAATTCACCTAAATAAGTTATCTAAGACCATGGGGTATGGTGGGGCTTGGGTTGGGGCTTGGGTTGGGCATTTGGTGACACGTGGATCTTGAATATTACAAACCCAAAGCCAAGTTTTTTAGGGGTATGGTGGGGCTTGGGTTGGGCGTGGCTGGGCGGCATGGCCTAGCCACATCAACATTTTTTTGTATATATTTTTATTTATAACTAAATAAAAAATAAACATACATATTTTTTTTTTAAAAATACACAAACATACATAATAATTATCAAAATAAAAAACAGTCATTCTTCGTCGGTTTCGAACCCAGGAATCGTTGAAACATGTTCCACCAAATCAGCTCGAAGGTTCTGATGTATATCCCTTGACTTTATTAAAAATTCATTTGCCGCTTTATCTTCGTCTGTTACGTTACCTGGTTGGGGGTCATCGTCGTCATAGTAGGTAACGACCGCTCTACCTTCATCCTCCAAAATCATGTTGTGAAGAATGATACATGTGTACATCACGTTTCCAATCTGATCCTTGTCCCATAGTCGACAAGGCATTGCCAATATTCGCCACATTTTCTTCAAAACACCGAATGCTCGCCCGACGTCTTTACGTGCAGCCATCTGGACCCTGTTAAACTTTAATCTCTTTGGATCTGTGGTACTGTGTCTTGAGAACGATTTTACGAAAACCCCCCACTCTGGGTAAATCCCATCAACTAGGTAGTACCCGTACACGTACTCAACCCCGTTTACAAAGAAACTTCCTTTGGGTCCTATACCATTTACCCGATCATTGAAAAGAGGCGAGTGGTTTATGATGGTAATATCATTATGTGAACCTGGCATACCGAAGAACGCATGCCATATCCAAAGATCTTGGGACGCAACCCCCCTCCCTCTCTCTCACCGAATCGGTGAAGGTTCACCGCATTGCATGATCTTGTTCGGTAAACTGGTTGATGACAGTGATTTACCTATTCGATGTGGTTTACCTACCCACTCTGATTTTTGTTTGTCACAGCCAAATGCATTTCCGTAACCATGGTTAAAAATGAGATGAGTAAGAAAATGATTGGTTGAATATAATACACAAAAGACAAAAAAAAAGCGTCAAACCGTGGTTCTTATATGCGTGTCTCTCTCTCTAAATTGATAACTAATAATAATTATTATTTTTCAAAAAAAAGAAAACTAATAATAATTATTATATTTTTTAAACCAACGAGGTGATGTCAAATCCTCAACCCAAACACACGGTCACCACTCACCCCCACCCCAGTCCCCACCTGCCTCCAATAAATAAATATGAAAACCTATGGAGGAAAAAGCAAACAAAATCAAAAATAAATAACTAGCAACTCGAAATATACATACACGTTAGGAGTTTGTATCACGTGTTAACATGATTCATCATTAAAATGATGGTCTCACTCTCTTGTGCAATACGAGTGAAACAATGATATGTGAGTACGTTCTGCCTATAACACGTATCTCTGCATATTTAATACTTATAACATTTTTTATACACAAGCAAGTGTAAATGTAACTTCTATCATGGTGACAAGAGACATGGTTTTAGAAAATAAATACACTTACAAAATGATAACTGTGTCGTTTGTGTAGAAAATGAGATTTTGCTCAAACACACGAGCGACTTTTTTCCCTATTAAACGCTTGACGAACGAATACAAAGAAAAAAAGACTTTAACGAAAAACACTCCAACAAAAGAATCTAGACGAGGGTTTATATAGCACCGTTTACAAGCAAACCTATTCAAATACAAACGCTAGCAATTCGTGATTCAACACATAAAGATAAACTAACTCTATTATATTATAACTTGGACTCGCAAGCTACCACATCCAATAACTTTGACTCGGGCCCAGTCGCATTCATTTGCGTCCACTAGCTTCAATTCCGCCCAACCGCATCAATTCGCTAACATTAGCTTTGGCTCAAGCCAAGTCGCAACCCAAGCCGCTTCCAGACTTGACATCACTCTAGCCAAAACTATAGGAGCTTCCAACCAAGGCTCCCACTTGGTCATATCCACCAAGTTGCGGCTTGGATGGGTTATTCTCACCGACTTCGGTTTTGGCTCCAAGTATTGACGGGAAGAATGTTGACGTTGAGAGGGAGTGTTTGATGTCAACTTTGAAAGATACAAGACAAGTTGCGACTGGCGGGGATATTAGTTTCGCCTGACATTCAGCTTAAACGTCGAGCTTTTGTTGAGTTTTTTTTTCCAAACTAGTGTTGATAAGAAAAATATTTACCAAAATAGTGTTTCTTAAAAAGTATTTACCAAATTGGTGTTTTTCATATATTTTGTATTTATCTTTTATTTTCTAACCAACATATTAGGCCCTTTTTACATTTTTTTATTTAGTTAATCTATTATCTACTTTTTATTATATTTTTTTATGTTTTTATTCAAGCATTTCAGTATTTTTTTTTTTTCTTCCGTCAACTTAGTTTTTCTTACCAACATATATGTATTTAAAGATTTCTGTATGAGCAAAAAATCACAGAGAAAACTTCATAAAAGATCCAATAAAAATTAATTTCACAATGACAAAACAATTTATGAAAGCACAAGGAAATCACATAATTTTGTTATGTCCAAAAACAATATTAAATTACCGATTCTTTCAATTATACCTCATAAATTGAAATTTTCAAAATCTAAGATTACTTGTTTAAAAACTGTTGCTGTTACCCCAGCAACACGTGTGGGGGCAGCATGATTTCCGGACGGAAGTCAAAACAATTTACGAAAGCACAAGGAAATCACATAATTTTGTTATGCCCAAAAACAATATTAAATTACCGATTCTTTCAATTATACCTCATAAATTGAATTTTTCAAAATCAAAGATTACTTGTTTAAAAACTGTTGCTGTTACCCTAGCAACACGTGTGGGGGCAGCATGGTTTTCGGGCGGAAGTCAGCTCAAGCGCCGGCCGGGGCCCGATCGAACATCGCGTTCGGAGATGCGGGGTTGACGGGGAATGTCTTAGACATGTCCCCGAAGACCAATCGGTCTTGTACAGAAAGTCTCCTTCCAAAAAAAAAAAACTGGTGAGCTTTTTTCAATTCTGATTCAGTTCATAATGGTTAATTCTAATTCAATCGAGGATGTCGTTCCTGATTCAACCTACATCAGCATAATGATGGTCAATGGAAGAAAAAAACAATGAATTGATTCAATAAAAACATAAAAGTAAGATAAAAAAAAATAGATAATATAGTAACCGAATAAAAAATTATAAAAGAGTTTAACATGTTGGTTAGAAAATAAAAGATAAATACAAAATAAATAAAAAAACATCAGTTTGGTTAATATTTTTGAAAGAACACTATTTTGATAAAAAAAACTCGCTTTTGTTGGTCGTTAAAAATGATAATTTTTTTAATGAACCCCAAGGGAATATAAGACCACCCGTAGTGGTTGTAAATTTGGGCGTTTTGGGGGCTTAATCACGTCCAATATCGCCCCTTTGCCACTACGCATGGGCGTGATTGGCCTTTTTTTGGTTTGGGCGTTTTATATGCCAAGGTGTGCCAATTTGGTTAATATTTTTGAAAGAACACTATTTTGATAAATATTTTTCCACATACACTAATTACCTATATATTAAAAGTTCAAGCAAATGAATAGTAACACCATAGGGATATAACCGGGTATATTTTCGGTATTGATTCGGTACCGACGTTTGATATAACCGGGTATATTTTCGGTACCGATTCGGTACCGACGTTTGACATTTTCGGTACCGGTTTTTACTCTCAAATACTGGTACCATACCGGTGTCGTACCAGGTATATTCGGTATCGGTACCCACTTTTGGGGGTTTTCGGTACCGAGCTCATCCCTAACATCACCTTTGAGCTCATGCCACGTAGAAACACAAGTAATTGCACCGTTTAGATTGCTTTTCATACACGTGGTAAGTAAATTGTATTTCGTTTGAATGAGGTTTTATATACACAACCTCTTTTGTTTTCTTTTTCTATAATGAATGAATTGTAACATTTAAAATTAACTTATATATTTAAATTATTGATGAACAAATGGTATCAAATCCTGTAATCAAACCGGTATCGTATCGGTACCAAATTTACTATACCAAATTAATTTCGGTACAAATATGGTACCCACCTTTTGGCGTTTTCAGAATCGTTACTTTCGGTTCGACACCGGTCTAGCACCATACCTATATTTACTTATTTTTAACGTGTTAGTAACGTCATAATTGAACTGAAAACAACCGAATTTTCAACGTGTAAGACGTGTGGGTCCTACTATCATATATTAGATTATTTAAAATCATTTTTAGGACGGAGTAACTATCGTTACTACATCATTTTTATCTATGTTTTGATATTCGGTATCCACTTGCCGTTGTCGGCACGCGTTTTGCAGACTTGGATCCCCGCCGCAACGCGGGGTCAGAAAATCAACTAGTTTGAGAAAAAACTCACTTTTGTTGGTCGTTAAAAATGATAATTTTTTAATGAAACCCAAGGGAATATAAGTGGAAACTTGATACTTTACACAGTGCTGACTCACCAATTCCAATCCTGTACACTGGATTTTTATTATTATTATTATTATTATTATTTATTTATTTTTTTTTTGATTTTTTTAACCGCAAGGCTTTTATTTAAAACAACAAAGGCCGTTCCAGCAAGGAGTTTTTCACCAACCTTCATTTCACCAATTCCAATCACAAGTACATCCAAATTATAATCCTATAAAACTGGGATTTGACTATTTGACCTTCTTACCACACCAACATACATATAGGCGTTGCTCTTCAACCACAACTTCAAACTGGGATTTGACTATTTGACCTTCTTACCACACCATACATACATACAGGATTTGCTCTTCAAACACAACTTTAGTCTTTAGGTGTCCATTTTCACCAACTTTGTTACTTTCTGGAAATGAATTTCCTTAAGGTTGTTCGATCGATTAATGTATCATTGGCATTCCGCGTTAAGGCTGGTGTAGTATTCAGAGCAGCTCCATCTCCCAGATCAAAAGCACCTGTGCTTACACAGCAACCAACAAATGAGAATGAAGTGAGAAGAAGAAGAATCACAAAAGTCATTTCCCTGATCCTGTTTGGTTCGGGGCAGACACCCACGGAAGAGACCGCAACCTCTGTTCCTCCGACTGCTACGGCTGTAACAACATCTTCATCCATCATCAATGGCGCCGCCTTGTTTTCTCCTCCAAGAAACACAAATATGGCTCATGTTGTTGCTGACGCCACTCGTATTGCTCAGTTCGATCCCCTTGAGGTCTTTTTATCTTAATTTTGATATTATTTTTTCGTAATTTATATCAGTTATGTTCTGTTAAACCTGCTTGTGATTGAAATTGATCGTTAATTATGTAACACTTCATGCTGTATGCTAATCATACGAATTATGTTATGTTAATTCTGTTAAGTTAAATCCATACAGTAACATCAGTGGAACAGAGTAATATATTTTATTTAAGATATTAATTATTCATACAAAGTTGACCAAATTGACCACACAAGTTTGTTTGCGGGTGTATGTAATACAAATTAGGGTTAACAATATTTTAAATTGAGACGGCTACAGACGAGTTAAGGGTTGAATTGAGAGGGTAGGGATAATCTCTAAATAATCAGGTACTCATGAGTTAAATTATCATGCGTTGGCTTTATTGTTTCTCCTTATTTTCTGAAAATCAGGGGGTTAGATAGATCCTATTATTGGATTTACTTTAATCTCAATTATAGTAATTTGATAAGGTAGATCTCGATTTTGGATTTTAATTGTTGGTTTATGTTTTGTTATCGACGTCTTGCTTAATTCATAAAGACATAAAGATTACCTTGGATCGACTTTCCGTAATGTTGTGATATCTATACATATTTACATAATTTTATTTTATTTTTATTGTACCAGCATAGTTTTTTAATCACCCATTAGCTAGCTATATATAGAAAATAGATAAATTGGCCAGAATGTTTGCGGGTTAACAGAGTCTACCCATTTTGCCACATCTATTAGTAGATTCTTTTGACAACTCGGCTGTTGTAATCGATATGAAGTCATCCTTAATGAAATGTGTTAATTTGTACGTGGATTGGTTATAGAAAATACTAAATCTTTCCTCTGTTTTCTTTTTGAAATATGACAGATCTCTTTTGCTGCTAGAGAAACTGATTTCTTACAATGGAAAGGAGATATACTTGCGGTGGGTGTCACCGAAAAAGACATGATGAAAGGGGAAAACTCAATGTTTCAAAACCAAGTTTTGGAAAAACTTGATTCTATATTGGGAGAATTATTTTCTCAAGTGTCTAGTAGTAAGAAAGATTTCACGGGAAAGGTTGGACAGTCGATGGTTCGTACCGCAAAACACCTTGGGGTCAAATGGGTCATCCTGATTGGGCTTGGAAATGCCACAGGGCCATCCACCTCTGGTTTTTGTGTTTTTGGTGAGTATGTTGCATCAGTTGCAAAGGCTATACAAGCAAACACTATTGCCATTGCACTGGCTTCTACAGATGGCTTAACATCTCAACGAAAGCTATCCATTGCTTCAGCAATAACAAAAGGTTAGTCCCTTTTGTTTTCTATTTATTAGAGGTTGAAAAATGGGTTCATGCATCATATGGTGGCGTTGATAGCTGAAAGACAAAAGGGTATATGCACTAATCGGTCTTTGTCCCGATTGCTGAGTGTTATGTGCCTTATGTCCAAGGCTTGATGCAAAACTACTATCCAGCCGGGGGTCTCACTGGAAGCAGCCTCTCTATTCCTACGGGGTAGAGGTAAGGCTGTCTACATCTTACCCTCCTCAGACCCTACCTTTGCTTTGCTATTGGTGGGATTTACTGAGTATGATGATGATGATGATCATGAGAGGTTGAAAAATGGGCTGTTCGGATGGGTTTTGTGACAGGTCAAAATGGGTCTTCAGGCTGACCCGCCAATGTTTATCATCCTGTTTCTTTTAATAAATAAAGGATGTAGATCATCAGTAGATGTGATTTACTATTAAAAAAAGTCTATTTTTTAGTATACCCATTTAGGAGGTACTGAGGACGGATGTTACATTTGACCTGATGTCCCGCCTCAAATATCACCTACGCGTTTGCGGAAAATATTGGTGGTACGTGAGCATGGATGTTGCATATGACCTGATGTTTTTACCCATATGACTAGAGTTGGCTATCTAAATGGATCAAATAAAGTTACATTTTATCTCTAATAGGTCAGATTTTTAAACCATTTAGATAGCCACCTCTAGTCATATGAGTAAAAAAAACATCAGGTCATATGTAACATCCGTGTTCCCGTATCATGAATATTATCAGCAAACGCAGAAGAAAATATATCAAATGGGTTAATCCAGTTTAACGCCATCTTTAATGCATGAAACCTTTTTAACTTGATTTGTTAGAAATTGGCTAAATTATATATTTAATCTTTTGTAACGCTTTATCAATTTATACGATTTTTATAAAAGAACAACAAAAGTGTTTTGTGGATCACGTCAGTATAACAAATCCACCCATGTTATTTATATTCCAGAATTAGAGATTTTAAGTTGTAACAGGAATAGTAATGTAATGTCGAACGTGTTGTTATCTTTTCTTATGGCTATGATATAGGTATATTGCTGGGGACTCATGAACTTAACAGATCCAATTCCGGGTCTAAGAAACTGTCCCTCGAGTCTTTCGAAATATTTGGACTTGGAAGTAAGCCGGAGCTAGAAAAGAAACTAGAGTACACAAAATACGTTTGCTCAGGCGTAATTTTGGCGAAAGAGCTTGTCAATAGACCTGCTAATTTGCTCACTCCTGGTAAGTCAACATTCATCTCACTTATTGTTTCTCTTTATTCTGTTTGTTTCACTAATCTGTATTATTTCTGTTTTTACATTTATGCTATCAGGAGTACTAGCAGAAGAAGCTGAAAAGATTGTTGCTTCACGTAGTGATGTTTTCACACTAAAGATTTTGGATAAGCAGCAATGCCAAGATTTGAAAATGAGTTTATTTCTTGCTGTTGCTGGTGCTTCTGGAAATCTTCCTAAATTTATCCATTTTTTATATAAGCCTACAAGTGGACCCGTTAAAACTAAGCTGGCATTAGTGGGAATGGGGTTGACAAATGACAGGTTAATAATTATCTTGTTTCTTTTGTTTAAATATACTTCTTTTATTCGGATAATAGAGGTGGCAAAATGGATGATTCCGACTTTTTGGGTAACAGGTTGGTTTAAATGGGTAGTCTTTTGTATGGGACGGGTTGGGTTGAACCTGAACAGTCTTTTTTTTTTCCAAAAAAAAATATTTTTCATAAATAATTCGTGTGTCAATATGATTTACATGTAACATTTTCTTAATAAGTCACAGGGAACTGTCAGGCATTTGATATATTCTTTTTCTAGTTAACTTTTTTAGTCATAAGTCATAACCTGTTTGAAACCTTTAGAGATTAAGAAAAAGACCCTTAGTCAAAGAAAGTGTCATCCAGTTTGATCTAAAAAGAAAGAAACTTTTTAGATTAACCCCTTTGAATCGTTACAGAATAAGAAAAAGACCCTTAAAGTATGCCATTCGAATCTTATTATGTTTGCAGCAGTGCCGCGCTGATGAAGTTTGAGATGGGTGGTGCAGCAGCGGTGTTGGGTGCTGCAGAAGCCCTGGCTCAAATTAAACCGTTTGGAGTTGAGGTGAGATGATAATGATACACTTCAAACTCAAGTTATGTGTTTTCACTCACAAACTCAAAATATTATATTATTTCAATAGCAATATGATATTTTGCTACAATAATCTAGGAGGTTGTATGCATTAAAAACACACTTCAACTAGTTCGACCTACCTATTCAGCCTATATGGCCCTTGTCAAACAAACTTACCCAGAAAAATACCACCTCGCATTATAACTATTTATGGCCCTTGTATTTAGCTAATCACGTGACTCAACCGGTTTAGTCCATTGGAGAATAAACATAACCAGAAACGACCCATTCATAAGTATATTGATCAAAACTGCCACCTTTGGTTGACTTGGCTTTTTATTTTGCTATCACAGGTTCATTTTATTGTGCCAGCTTGTGAGAATATGATAGCTGGAACCGGTATGAGGCCGGGTTTTATATTATCAGCCTCAAACGAAAAGATAATCGAGGTATATCTCTTGCCAATTTGTTAATTCTTTAGTTTCGATCTTTCCTTATAAAATAAAACTGGGACAAAACAAAAGGAAATCAAAGATTGTAGTTGCAAGGCATGGTATTTAATACAATCATAACGTCCCTTTGAGGTTCTTTTCTTTAAAGGCGTCTATTTACGTGTGCAGAAAATGATGTTGTAAATGTCCATCTTGTTCATATAATTGAAGAACTTGATTAAATCTTTCACGTGAATAAAATGGATTGTTGTTTTTTTAGGTTGACAATGATTCTGAAGGCGGACTTACACTTGCTGATGCATTGGTATATGCTTCTAATCAAGGTGTAGACAAGGTAGTTATTGTTGTTCACCATCACTTTTGAGCTAAATTTTATTGGGTCATACAAAATAGAGAATAGAAAATTTGGTAAAAACAAATAGAATCGTAATTACTTTGTTCATATCATGCCGGGTTCTCCACATTTATTCTTTTACACTAAAAAAGAGCCTAAAAGTTAATATTTTTCTGCAGATAGTTGATTTGGCAACTTGGAATGGAGCTTGTGTAGCTGTTCTTGGGCCCTCAACTGCAGGTATATGGGGCTTAATACACATGATATGAATAGGGCTGTAAACGAACCGAACGTTCAGCGAACAGTTCGTGAACCGTTCGGCGGGAAGTTCGTTCATTTAGTTAATGAACGGACACGAACAAGATAATCTGTTCCATTAACTAAATGAACGATCACGAACAAAGGTCTCGTTCGTTCGACTGCGTTCGTGAACGTTCGGTAATATGCTCGTTTACGTTTGTCCATATTCGTTCATGTCGTTTGTTTATGTTAATTTGTTAAAAAAATTTAATGTTTTTAATATTTCACTTCCCTCTTTAAGTTTTACTTTCCCTCTTAAACATTAGTTAGTAATTATTTAAAAAAGTAGTAATATGTAAACCTTTATCTAATTAAGTTTTACTTTCCCTCTTAAATACTAGTTAGTAATTATTTTAAAAAATAGTAATATATAAACCCTTATCTAAACATATGAAAAGGTTGGATACTAAAGACATTTTTTTGGGATATGTCTAAGTAACTTTAGATAATCATGTCTTAAGTTAGCTAAACTTGATTTATCTGAATTTCTTATTTATCATTTAATGTTTGTATATGACTACTTGTGTCGGATGTTTAAAGTTTATGGTGCTTTTCTGTTTTATTTCAAGTTTAATGTTCGTTTGTATTCATTTGTGTTTGTTTGCATTCATTTGTGTCCGATTGTGTTCGTGACCAGTGTTCACGAACAACTGAAATTCCTTAACAAACAAACACAAACATAAACTTCTGTTCGACATGTGTTCACGAACATGTGCATTTCCTTAACGAACAAACGCGAACATGGCCTCGTTCGTGTTCTTTCGGTTCGTTTACAGCCCTAGATATGAACTTGTGGTATCTTGACTCAAAACACTTGTGTTAGATTATAAATACCAAGTCATGATATCAGTTGTATTAAGTTTTCGAGTTATTTTTCTTAATGCAATTCACGTTTGGGGGAGTTATCCATAAAACCAATATTCTGCGTTCTCTGTTTCTGACTTCTGATTCCTGATTCATTGCTTGAGATATGTGACACACCCTTAAGTACATGTCTTGTTTGTATGCCACTACTGTAGTGTAAACTTCTAATGTTTTGATAAAAAAAATAAAACAGGCGTCTTTTCAGCCAGTGATGAACTGTTTGAGGAGGTGGTTGCCGCCTCGGAAGTCGCTGGAGAAAAACTTTGGAGGCTGCCAATGGAGGAAAGTAGTGGGGAGTCAAAGAAGTCTGTGGTGGCGGGTATGATCAACACTAGCGGTCGTGAGGGTGGTGGTTCTTGTTTCTTGAAGCAGGTATCTTTTTTACATCTTATGAACTCTATTTATATACTTAAGCTCCTTTGAATTGTTACCAAAAGGGTATTTTAGACATATGACTATAGATCAAAACTCAAAGGTAAAACACTGATGTTTTGCGTTGCGTTGCAGTTTGTTGGTGAGAAAGTGGAATGGTTGCATGTCGACCTGACTGGGCCCGTTTGGAACACCAAGAAAATGACTGCAACTGGATTTGCTACTCACTCTTTGGTGGAGTGGGTTCTGTCCAATGCTACTCCTGAGGTTTGAGACTCAGGAGTTTTGTTGTTGTGAAAATTTCTCAATATATTTGAGAAATTTTGATTGTTGATCTGCGGAATAAACAGACATCTAGAGAGATGCCACACTTATTGATTTGATCTCTTAATTGAGAAGACACAAACAATCTTTGCAATTTGGATTATTAATCAGAGACTTATTTTTTCTGGACAACTTCTTCTACAATCTCATGATTCATGAAACAAGATTCTAATATTAATAGTGGCATTTGCATGCATTTTGAATTATAAAGATAACATGTTAGGAGAAGAGAAGACACAATGGCGGTGTCAGGTATGTGGTTTCTGACCTTTCATTTCTTGGCTTATAAAAAAATGAATTACCAAAAGGGCAAGCCCCATGACGTCGTGGGTTTGAGACCTATGGTGGACAATGATGTAGATTTGAGAGTAGGATCGATTTGGGGCTGTGTGTTTTGCTCTTTTAAAATTGAACTGGGTATTTGAAAGTTGATACGCGGAATTTTTTAAATAAAACAGGATTATTATAAGAAGCCCCGAATATTATCAACTCTATGTAAAATTATCATTTAATTCGAAGTTCAACACTAGTTTTTTCATAATAAAAACTTGAGCTTACTTCATCTTCTCATACCACAGGTTCAATATCCTTGAGAAGCCCAACCACTTGTTGCATACTTGGCCGCTTCAACGGATCATCAGCCGTGCATAGATACCCAATTTTCAAACCTTCCACCATTTCACCTTCATCGCCTGTGGCTCGAATCTTAGGATCAATGGCTTGTGACCCGCGGTTCACCCGCACGAGCCCTCTAACCCAACTAACCAAATCTTGTACTTTCTGGTTTTCGTCATTTGGATACTCGTCACCAATGGGCTTTTTACCCATAAACGTCAGATTTTGGCATCACTACGCCACCTGGCATGACGTAACCAACTGACCCATTAGTCAAGTCATCACTTACACCATTTCCAAAGATTTTCGATAAGCCAAAATCGGACAATCTTGGTTCAAGATTGTAATCAAGATAAACACTACTCGCTTTCACGTCTCTATGAACAATCGGCGGTGAACACCCGTGGTGTAGAAACGCCAATGCACTGGCCGTACCAAGCCCGATCTTGTGCCTAAACCACCATGTCATCAACGAAGCTTCGGGCCCCACGTTTCGAATTCCATTTTCATTAGTTTCTTGATCTTCCCACGTGCCGGTACCCCAATCTTCACTCACATGAACTCCAAGAGGAAGATCATATAACAAATTATGCAAATTCCCATTTTCCATATAATCATAAATCATGATCCTTTGTTCACCAGCTAAACAGTAACCCATTAAAGGAACAAGATTCGGGTGTTTGATCCGACCAAGATACTCGAGCTCATTCGCAGCCTCTTGGTCAGTCATGGTTGAGCCATGCACCAGAACCTTAATCGCTACATGAACCGCACCTCCCAAAAACCCGTGATAAACAGGCCCGAACCGCCCTTCAGCCAAAAGGGTATCCTGACTGAACTTTGATGTGGCTGATAAAAGATCCGAAAAGGTGAAATTCAACAATGGCTTTTCAAAGATCACTACAGGTACTAAAGATGCAACCTTTACATCTGCCACCCAAATGGTCGAATCCGTTTTGAACGAAAACGGGCCCGAAATGATGTTTTCTTCTCTCCAAGACTCTTTTAACATCCCACATTATGGCTCTTGTTCCATACCCAAATGCAAAAGGTAGTAAACATATAAGAAAACATATTAAACTGATCCCTAAACCCAAACCAAGCTTGAGTCCTCTATGTTTATGCACTTTTTTCTTGAAAAGTGTCGGGTTTGCAGCGATCGGGCAACTGTTTGTCGACCCGATGAATGCAGATCGAAGCGTTTCGAGTGAAATATCGGAATCACAAAGGGTGAGATTATTGTAAGAGAAGTTGAATCTTTCCATGTAGGGGAGCTTTTGCAAGAGTGTTAAGGGTATGTCTCCTGTTAAATTGCTGTTTGAAAGATCAAGATTTTGGAGTGTTTTGAAGGTCAAAGATGGGATCTTTCCAGTAAGATGGTTGTTTGACAGATCAAGTGTTTTCAAATGGGACAACTTTGAAATTTGATCACCAATTTGACCAATGATGTTTGTTTTTGATAAGTTAAGGTACTCTAAACCAGTGTTGTAAGAATCGCTAGGCGCTAGTCGGGCGGTGGGGTACCGACTAGCGACTAATCGGGATTAATAGGGATTAATCGGAATTAATCGGATTGAGATTTTTATATGTGATTTTTAGTTACATATATACATAAACATTTTTATGTGTAGTTTTTTAAAGTAGACATGTTTTAACCCCTCGTTAACCCATTTTTTTAAGTAATTGGAAGGAATTTATATGGTTTGGTCAAAATTTGGCCGGCATCTAGCCAAAATTTAGCCAGAATAGGACCACCATTGACTGCCTAGCTATTAATCGGCCATTAATCGGTGAACCCCCGATTAGTGATTAATCGACGACTAATCGGAGACAAGTCGGGATTTTTACAACCATGCTCTAAACTATGCAGTTCATCAATGTGGATGAAACTTTGTTTGGAAAATCTGTTTTTTGCAAGATTAAGGTGTTTAAGATTTTGGGCTTTTGTTAAATTACCAAAAAACATTCCACTAATCTTGTTATCAGATAAATCTAAATAAGTTAAATGTGACCAATTAAAAGATGTATTGAAATTCACCTGAGAAATATGACCCTCAAAATGATTACTACTCAAATCAATTATCTCCAATGGACCCTGAAAGATTTCAACAACAGAACCCTTGAAAAGTCATAAAATTGGAAGGAATTTATATGGTTTGGTTAACCAAGTTCTTAAACAACATAATGTCATAAAATCATTTGAATTTATATATAGGGGTGTGTTTGATACATAATACATTCTAAGTAGATAACTGCATCACATAAGCACTTGTGTATATTGTGGGTAAGATATTGCAAGAAATTATAAAAAGGTACGTTTGTTTGATTATGTGTAACCATTTTTTATACTATATTTAAAGCAATATGTATATGTATTTATGTAGTTTTTAATTTTTTTATTTAAAATATATTTTGTATTGAAAGTGTATGTAAATTGCACATAATGTTGAGCATGTATTGTGAAAACAAAAAGAAATATGATTATTCAGTTACATATACTTAATAACACATAATTTCGGCATGTTTGCTTACATAATAATCTATTTAAAACTGATTTTATATATAACAACTCATGTGTGTATATATATAGGAGAAGGATTCATTAGGAACCACTCTTTATTGCGAAAACCGCGAGAACCAATGTGAACACAACCAAAAAAACCTAAAAATAGCTAAAAAACACACAATTTTTTTTATAAAAAAATCGCTATATCTCGTTACCTAAAAAATTTTTTGGCTACTAAAACTAGCTATTTTAATGTAAAAAATATTAAAAGAAAAGAAATTTTGTGTGTTCTTTTGATTTTTTTAGGTTTAGTTTTTAGCATTTTAGCTTGGGTGGGGGGGGGGGGGGGGGGGTTAGTTTTTAGCATTTAGCTTGGGGGGTGGGGATAGGTTTTTTTGGTGTGTTCACATTGGTTCTCACAATAAATTTGGTTCTCAAATGAACCTTACCATATATATATATAGAGAGAAAAAGTATATCGTACATTACGGCTTAACGTACATCACGTGCGTGATTTGTTCTATAACATGCGTGATTAATGTTTTCAATATGCGTGATTATTGTGTTTCAACATGCGTGATTTTGGATTTTTGAGTTATAACGTGCATGATTTTAAAATGAACGTGCGTAATTACCTGTCGTACGTGATGTACGTTAAGCCGTAATGTACGTTAACCTTCCTCTATATATATATATATATATATATAGGAATAGTATTATTTGATAACGGGTCAAACATGGAACAAAAAAATTAAAATTAAAATAGTTATAAGAAGGTCAAATGGGCTAAAGGAGCAAAGTGTGATGCCTAAATCATCATAAATCGTTTCAAATAAAAAACAATATTATCACTGCAATAATACAACTTTTGTAACTATATTTAATAAATCATAAAGTTTAAAAGAATGTTGTACCAAAAAAGTGTTGGGAGATCAACCCAACACACCCTTTTTAACCCATTATTCAATCCACCCGTAACTTTGTTTATGAGCGGAGACACGACTTACGAGTATCCAGAAAAAGAATGCAATCTCAAACGCATTTTGGAAAAGGATAAAATGTATAAAATGACGAGCGATATTTGGTCGATGAAACCAAAAGTGTTCATCTGAAGGTTTCACTTCCAGTTCCCCTTCTATGGCTACATGTCTCTCAGCAACTTCATGAGCCAACTGTATGATTACATGTTCTAGTTTGGTTCCAACAGCAAGTAACAACTGAAAAACAATCAACTCAGTATTTGAGTTATTAAAAGCATACTTTCTACTTTTTTATAGTTGAATGGCTTACCATGAAGGGAATAAAAGCTATCCCAAAATATGTATGCCAGCCTGCAAGAAACAAATATCTTCTGTGACACGAAGCCTTCAAAAGTATGATCATTTCATTTCATGACATTCGAAGAATATACTTCACTAAGTAAAGTGTTACGTACCGTCAATATTCAGCAACAAGAATATGATCACAAATATCAATAGATACCAAACGACAGAAAAGAAGAAAATTTCTCTCTTAAAAACCGATACAGTTTTTGTTTTTGGAGTGGGAAGAAAAATGCAACATTTCTTTTTGGCAAGCTTCCGGTGTAATACTCAGCCCAGTAGGTAACTCATTATTACAAGATATTTCAGACATCTAACAAACAAAAAAATTGTTTAGTACGTACAATAATAAAATGATGTGAAACACAAGAAAAATGGATAATAACTTACCAGCCAACCTAAAGCCTCCTTACGTTTGCCAAGACCCATAAAGCGTTTCGTGATGAAATCATGATCTCTAACATTTGTGAACTCCTTGCCAGCTGTAACCATGATATGAAAGAGCTAACATTACGACCGATGACAAAATATATTCGTGTATATCATTTCTTTCTTGTCCCCAGTTTGTTCCAAATACTTATAAAATGAAGCAGTTTACAAGGCCACAAGCATGTGAATACATTTTCTGTCTCCATTTGACCCGTGTCACCTTTATGAAAGTTTTTAAACTTAACCGTTTGCAATAATATATTACCAAAATAGACTGACTGATCAAGTAAATTACCTTTTGGGGTTTCAGAATATTCTTCTTTGTAGACGTTTCCCATTTCCTCCATTGCCTTATCTAACTTGCGAAGATAAAAAAACGTAAACAAACCATAAAAAAACGAAGGAGCCCATGAGTGGACTTACTAACCTTAGCCGAAAATAATTTTCTTACAATTTTCTAGTGGGGAACCCGCGCGTTGTGGTCTTTAGATTTCTCGACTCCCAAACCTTATAACAATTTTCCCCACGAGTGGACTTACTAACCATAGAAAATTGTTGTCATCAAGTTTGATTGATACAAGTTCTGTGATGTGAGGAAACGTTGGAGACGAATTCGATGTAGAATTTGTTGAATCATCACTTGTGATAGCCATGAATAATAGAATAGCAGATTTGCAGATGAGAATACAGTTCGAAAAAGCGGAAACAAAAGAGAAGATGAACGGAGGTGGTGAGAGTTCAGAGAGTATGATTGCTGGAGTTTTTCAGTATCCGGAGTTTGTTGGGTGGCGACGACAGTGGGTTGTGAGAGTTCAGAGAGTATGATTGCTGGAGTTTTTCAGTATTCGGAGTTTGTTGGGTTGTCTGCAACGTGTTAAACCGAAATTGAATAAGAGTTTTTACAAAGGAGCTGGCTCGGTTGGGGATAACGTTCTGAAAATTGAAGGAAAAGGAAGGTTGTAGCAATTTAAGATTAACTAGTAACTTTGCAGTCAGTATGTGTTCAAAGCAAATATGTTCATACATGCATTTAATTCACTCACAATCGTATAGAATCTCCGTCGTTATTAACTGTTTGTTTGTCTCATGTTTTGACAATTTGTAATGATGTGGGGAATTAAACGTATGTACATGACAATAGATGTGATTTGTAACCCTAAGCGTCATGGAAACGGTGGCTATGGAAACGGGGCTATGGGAACATTGGTTACGGAAACTATCAACGCGGGGATGGGTACAGAAACAACCAATGAACTCGAACTGAGGAAATTGTTCTTAATGAACTCAATGTGTCACACCCCAACCGATGGCGAAAACGTCGGAGTGAGACGAACGAGATTGCTCGATACTTCGTAACGCTATGTGACAAGTATTTAATAAATAATTTCATATCATTGCTAATATCAAGTACATTGTTTGTACATACTACTCATAACACGATATCAAGAAAAATTACATCAAGTCAACCAATTCAAACAAAACACTACCATACTTTTGCTAAAAAAAACTAAAACAATGGAAAAACTACCGCATGTCAGGAATAAAAATTACACCGAGCCAACCAATTTAAACAAAACACTACCATAGTTTTGTCAAAAAAAAAACTAAACTGATGGCATGTTGGTAATTTTACACTGTGGGCAAAATCGTAACTTGTCAGGGAGTAAAAACAAAAATAATGGTAAAACTATAATTGGAGCTAAGAGCAATATTGTAATTTGGCTAGAAGAAAAAACCAATAGCAAATCTGTAAATTTAAATGGGGAAAATCGTAATTTGGCTGGACCAATGAGAAAGTGTCAGGCAGCCTATTCCCCCAATCCCCCCCTCATGGGATTTGAAGGGTTTATAAATATAAATCAATGAAAAGCTATCGTTTCATTAAGACTAGTAATTAGACCCGCGCGTGTTGCGGCGCGAGTACATTGCAAACATCGAATAGATTAGTCGAAGCGTTATGTAATGCGTTAAACATATGAAAACGTACATTTTGACGTATCCAATTTAACTCAATAGCATCATAGCTGGATAAAAACTTAAAGTATATCGTATTTATATGTGACCCGACTCATACATAGGAAATAAAAATAACGAATATAGAATATAAAACTGACATATTGAGTGAGTATTTTTTTAACACCCCCCTCAGTTTTATATTTAAAAAGTTTAACATCCCAAATAATTTGCACATTTCAGAATGAGTTTTAGGATGCAACCCTTCTGTAATGACATCTGCAAGTTGATTCTCGGAATCAACTCCAACTGCCTTAATAAGGCCTGCAACAATTTATAAGTCCACCAGCTTTAGTTTTGAGTCCATCATGGAATTCCAATAATTCATCACAATCGGGTTTAGAAAAACATCCCCGCACACGTCTCTTTGTACAACTGGAAAATATCATTATACCCTTTTTTTTAGAAACTATAGAATGTGACACCAAGAAAGAGACTACATAAGCCATCTCAAACGCCACTTCTGGTAGAAGCCGTGACCAAATGGATGACTATTTGCAACATGATACTAACGGCACTAAACATATTTGTAGACCCTCTACACCTCAATTGGGGTAAACAATATAGTCAATAATCGGTACAAATCTAGAAACACATAGACATGTGAAATCCCAGACTCTTACCATTAAAAACAATGCTAAATCTTTACCACTAAACATATGATGAATAACAACTCAGATACTTTTAACAATAGAACACCAACTCAGATTGTATTATCATTAAAGATCAAAGATAAAACACAAATTTCCGACGCAACACACTCTTCAATCTCTTACACGATCTACACGTGTTAAACACTATAAACCCTAGGTCTATAAGAACTACTACATAGAGTTCTAGAAAGACAGATGAAAGAGAAATGTGTGTGAAACAATATGATGTTGAGAGATACCGAACTAAAACAACTCCTGAAAAAAATTCAACCCAGAAGATAAGACCAAACAGGACCAAATTCTTCTAGATGCAATACATAGAAATTATTTCGTTTATTTTTCCAAAAACAAACCACCTAGTAAGATACATTCCTCTCAACAGAGTTCAAGTAGAGTACCACATATCAACAACATATGATAAAGTCACATGAATTCAAATATAGCAAATTGACTTTAAATTCACCAACAAGTCATGAAACTCACCAAGTAACAATGACATCATAGAAAGAGAAAAATCAAAGAAAAATGTTCTGATTAAGACAAAAACATATGATTCTAAAAACTACCAGATATAACACATATCAGATAAAAACCCAAGAGTTACAAAACTATATACAACTCAGAACAATGTCTGAAAACTTGAATCACATGATTCAAGACCATGAAAAGTCACACGACCTTTTTAAAAAATCAGAACCAAGTCTGAAACTTTTGAATCACACGATTCAAAAAACAAATCTGACGAAACCTAGAATCACACGATTCTACACATCAGATAACAAATTACAGCTAAAAACACTCGGTTGAATAAAAACGAAGAACGTTTTCAACTAAAAAACATCCCACCAACCAGAGAAATAAACAGGGCTGTAACACATATTCAAGAATAATCTTGACAACATTACTTGTTAAGACACATGAACCACACGGTTCGACTAACCAGATAAGAAGATTTTAGACAATACGTCATACGGACCACAAGTGAAAAACATTTTAACAATCGTCAAGACAAAACGAATCACATGATCCAAGACGACGATTCACAACACACTGTTCACATAATCAGGCTCATAAAATCAAGAACAATTTTGAACAAACAAATACAATTGGTTGAATTTGAGATTCATACAGCTCACCAACCAACAAAACAAGTTTACAAACTTTCATAACCATGACACATGGACATGAGGACCAAGACAACAACAATGAAAAATAAACGTGCCAGATTACAAATCCAAACACGTTTTTTCTTTAAAAACTATAGGATCTTTATGACTTCAAAACAACAAGATCATGAACAATAAGACATCAGGACTACATCCAGAAGGCACTTCGACAGTCCAAGACAACATTTAAAAAACAGGACATACGGGTCAAACAAACCATCATGATTCAATTTGATAAACAAAAAACCCATCAAGATATGGTCAATTCATGAACCACACAACACAGATTACACATAAAAAAATCTGATACAACACGGCACTACGGTATTAAAGAGCTTAAATTCAACCGATACAAGAAACTAGCGACAACTCTAAACCAGTGCAACTACAGAACAAGTCTGTATAAAACCAGATCAACAACGCGAAGAACTGATAGAAAACAATACTACGATCTAACGGGACTAGACTCAACAACACGAAGAATCTCAAACGACCCTAGACCAGTGTGAAAAAACAAGCATTACCTAGACCAGTGAACTAACATCACTACGATCGGCGATGAAGTCTCAAAGAGACGAATAAGAAACAAATAAGATCACCAACACAATGATCCTACACAAACCTCACTAAACCTAACGAACAGCAGATTCAATAATACACAGAATCAGGTATGAATCCTAGATCTAGAAATCGAGAGAAACAAATTGTGTATGAATAGAGAGAATCAGCCGGGAAACCCTAGTGAACCAGAACTTGAGTTAAGAAAAAAAACCTGACATAACATTGTAACAAACTTTAGATGCAAAGACTCACATTCTGAAATATATATATATATACATGTTCCCTTTTTTTAAAAATATTGTACACAATAGCACAACAATACTGCTATGCAACCTTGTAAACTGTCAAAAAACAACTGGTATCAAGCTTTGAAAGATTTAACAACAAATTTACAAGAACTGAAAGAATCGAGACACACAAACAACTCTCAACTCACCAACAGTTCATCAACACGATGAACTGTAAACTCTCTCAAAACAGATCTATATACGCAGAACCTGATCTTCAACACAAGATCTTAACAAACGTTCTGATTCTAGAACAGAAATTTATTTGAAACCTAAAACACCAAACCAAGTTTTATCAAAAAAAAGATTTGTGTGTAAGTTTAGTAAATCACTAAAACGTAAAGTGCCTATTTGAGTGTGAGCTGTTGTATTATTGCTATATTCACAAAACAAGTAGACATCTTATAACACAAATATCATATAAACCATAACACACTCAATCACACAACAACGCACACCAAATCTAAACTGTAAAAAAATAAGACAAATCACCTTGAATACACCAAAGACCAATCAAATGCACACAATAAACAAAGTATGGGTCTCCTGTAAACAATGTCGGTCCCCCTAACCCGGCCAAGATATGCCTAATTAACATAATAAAACACATAATCATAAAATGGCAATTAAATTTCCTAAGTATCTCTCAATTACTTTAATAGGCTAAAATCAATATTAAGCTTAAATCAGTGGCTCTGATACCACCCTTTTCTGTCACGGCCCCCGACCCGGTTTGACCCGTTTCAGGAGCCGCGAGACAGAAATCCTGTGGTCTTTTAATTAATTGAGTTTAACAGCGGAAGTTTTCATCAAAGTATGAGTATGAAGGCTCATACCTTGGTTCCTCAAAGTATGAGTATGAAGGGAGGAGGTTCATACCTTTGGTCTTCATAGGATGTGTATGAAGTTGGTGGCTCGTACCTGGCACCTCATAGTAGGTGTATGAATTGGATGGTTGATATGAGCGATTATTTTGAACCGATCGTGCGTTACGACAATTAGTGCAATAATTACCCCTATAATCATCCTCCTCATAGGTGTAGTCATAACCTCCTGAGTATTGATCCATAAGAATCACTCAGCAGACCACAACTGAGTCTCGAGATCAGAAAACAAAAATAAAAACGGAAACAGAGGCTGGACACGGCCCCGTGTTCAGTGGACACGGCCCCGTGTTCAGGATCTGTATCTGGGCGTTTTAATTAAATTTACTGATTTCGTTGAGCACGGGGCGTGTTCAGTGAGCACGGCCCGTGTTCAACCTACTGTAAATGCAAAACTAAACTAAAATGCAGAAAAATGTGGGCCCGTTTTGAAAAGGTTTTGAAAAACTGATTAGGCCGTTGATTTTAAGCTTTCCTAAAATCCTTGTGTCCCCGGCAACGGCGCCAAAAACTTTGATGTGCGGTAAAGTGTTATATATATTAGGTGTATATTTTAAGCCCTTTTTAACACTTATTTTAGCCAAGTTTTAAATTTATAAAACACGATATTTCACTAACACTAAACACACATATGGGCAAGTGCACCCATCGTTGAGTGTAGTATAGCGTTGGTAAGATACCGAGGTCGTCCAAGGACACAAGAGCTTTTAGTACCGGTTTATCCTCAACGTCTAACCAAAATAAAAGTTTAGAAAAATGTTTTAAACTAAGAAAAATAAAACTAACTAAAATGCTGAAAATAAAAATAAAAATAAAAACAGATAGACAAGATGAATCACTTGGTTCCGACTCGTATCTAGTATAACCTTTGATTATTTCCGCACTTTTGCACATAATTAAGAGATTATCTTAGTTATTGTAGTAGGCCCCTCTTTTGAAGGCGACGTTACCCTCACCCCAGTAGTTTGAGTCAGCAGGGATACAATCCTAAAAGGGTGGATTATTGGAAGATAATGAATTAAGTTATTAATGCAGTATTGTGGTAGGCCCTGCTTTTGGCGGTGACGTTACCCTCGGCTAAGTAGTCTGAGTCAGCAGGGATACAGTCCTAAATAGCCGGGTTATAGTATTAATAGTAGTTAACTTATGAGGGGATCAAAGAGTTTGGACCCCCGCCATCCAATACCGTGAAGTATTGAAGGAGGTCCTACTAAATTTGACCCAGGTCCATTGCAGGACCTCTAAACGCTGAACAATGGCAAGACCTTTACCAAACCGTTCCCTTAACCCCCTACCAGGTAGCCAACATATCTCCATATAGACCGTGGAGATATGAATGGTGAAAATCCTTTATTTTATATAGACAGTAAAATAATGCCAAGACACCACGGACAAACGATAAGGAAAGATCACCTTCAACATAAGTAACTAGTTATTAAAGTCATTAATACAAAACCAAATAAAAAGTGCAAAAGATTAGAAATAAAAAGTATTATACTAGACACTTTGTCTTCACCAAGTGATGTAAGAGACTTAGGCAAACATGGCCTTGATTGTCAAGAACTCTTATGATCAATCTTGGATCCCGAGACGACTCACACACTCTACGATGGATGATGGTGGTGGATGATGGTGTTGTGATGGTGGTGGGTGGTGGATGAAGTGTGAGAGAGGTGGTGTGCCAAGGGATAGTTTGAGCTTGAGCCAAGCACTCCTATTTATAGCCTGTACAGAAGCCTGGACACGGCCCCGTGTCCGCTGGACACGGCCCCGTGTCCACCCTTTTCTCTTTCTTCATTAATACAGTTTGTCTTTATTAGCTCCACACGCCCCCGTGTCCGCTGGGCACGCCCCCGTGCTTGTCTGACAATCTCTCTCTTCATTAATTGTAATTCGCAATTACAATTAATGCGCCTGCTGTACTTTCGCCACGCCCCCGTGTTCACTGGACACGGCCCCGTGGTGGGCAATAGAAGCTTCTATAGGTTTGTCTTTTGTGCCAGGGCTGACCATTCTGGACACGGCCCCGTGCTGAGCTGGGCACGCCCCGTGTCGGGCTGGGCACAGCCCCATGCTCAGCTGGGCACAACCCCATGCTCAGCTTTTTTCTTGTTTTTGCTTTGGGAGTTGTTGTCGAGGGGTCGGGCATGCCACGTTTCTTCCTTTTCTTTGTATTTATGTTGGATTTGGCTGTATTTTTGTTCCTTTTGTTCGTTTAAGCTCATTTGACCCTGTAAATTTAAAAGGAAGACAAAAACATACTTTTTCCAACATTAGTACTAAAAAAGGGTTAGTTTTATGCCTTATTTGATGTAATTTATATGTTGAATTTTACACACATCAACCCGACTCATACATAGGAAACATACAAAAAAACATAAAATGTGTATCAAGGGAAAACTAACACGTGTAATCAAAAGTGATATTCATATCAACGGAAAAAAATATACCCTTAGCGTGTTGCGGTGGGGTCGAAACGTAGAATTGAAAACGTACATAAAACAATCAAAAAACATATTATATTTGACCTGACTTGTTCCCCAAAAAAAGTTTACATCGAAACGTATAACAACTCGAATTTATACCGACACATAAATTTTAATATTCATAATACAACCCGCGGGCGATGCGTCGTGGGCACATTGCAAACAGATTAGTCCAAGCGCTATGTCATGCGCAAACCATCTGAAAGCGCATGTCTTGACGTATTCAGTTCAACTCAATGTATGGTTGAATCCAAACGTTTAGTTCTTTAAAAAAGAAATTTGCGAACGAAAATAATTAAAGAAAACCATAAGTTAAAAATGTATATTATATATGGTACAACGATAAAGTTGAAACATTATAAACTTTTGAGATTGAACCTCAATGGGCTAATACTGCAATGTAATTGAAGTTTAACTTGGAAAGGAAATGGACTCAAAACAAAACTTAAAGCAAAGGGCCAAAATGTATTTTACTCAAAGTATGGGTGAAAAATTGAAGTTTAACTTGGAAAAGAAAGAGACTCAAGACACAATTTAGACCGTGGGGTATGGTGAGCGGGGGTTGGGGGCATTGTGCGACACGTGGAGTATGGGGCACCCAAGACCAAAAGCCAATTTCAAAGAGGTATGGTGGGACGTGGCTGGGGTGGCGTGGAAAAAAAGCCAATTTCAAAGGGCTAGTGCTCTTGGCCAATTAGGTTCCGCCATGTCCTGTGGGAAGCCCCGCCCAACGCCCGGGCTGAAACCCCCGCCCAAGGGGCCACGCCGAAACCCAAGCCCACCCGGGGTGGTGACTTGGGCGTTTGTACCCAACCCACGCCCCAACTCCCGCCCCATACCCCATAGTCTTAAGAAAACTAAAAGTAAGGTGCCAAAATGTATTTTACTCAAAGTATTGGTGAAAAGAGAAAATGTCGAATTGACTCAAAACGCAATTTAACAAAACTAAAAGCAAGGACCAAAATGTATTTTACTCAAAATATGGATGAAAAAGGGAAATATCACCTGAATGTGGATGACTTTTGCCACCGACGTTTTAAGTAAGTAATAGCAATTGATAAGAAAAGTTAATTTAGAGGTTGGACTATTTTGATTTAGCTTTTTCTAGTAAAATAAATATACTCGTTAAATAAATAAATTTGTCAAGCTCGAACTATTACCAAAACAAATTATGGGGCACGTACTGATGTGTGGTAGCCAAATTGCATTTCCCTAACCATGGTTAAAGATGAGATGTTAAGATTTTGTTTGCACTTTACAATATCAGCCAAATGCATTTCCCTAACCATGTTAAAAGTAGGTCTGTAAACGAACTGAACGAACACGAATATAGGCATGTTCGTGTTCGTTCATTTAACTTTAACCGGATACGAACACGAACATGAACATATAATCGAACACGTTTTTTTGTTCGTGTTTGTTCATTAAGAAATCGGGCATGTTTGTGTTCGTTCGTTTAAAGCCTAAACGAACAGTTCACGAATATAAACGAACACAAACGAAACACAAACAAACATGATTGAATAAACATAAACGAACACAAATGAACGTAATTTAACAAATATAAACAAACACAATTTAACACTAGCAAACATAAACAAATAGCTCAAATATATTATAGTTTATCTAAAAACACATCTAAATTAGAGTTCATAGATGCTAAAATTAAGTAGGTTTTTATATAAATATAAAGTAAGTGATCAGTTACAATATAAGAAAATTTTTAAAATTTTATTTTTTACTAGTAAACTCAATTACTAATTAGTTTTATTGATGTAAGTAGTTAGAAAGCCTAATATTCATATAAATATAACTATTTATGCATTTACTAAAATTTAAACGAACATAAGGTGTGTTCATGTTCTTTCAGTTAATTAGACGAACAAATTCTTGTGTTCGTGTTCGTTCGTTTATTAAATAAACGAACATAAACGAACTTTCCACCGAATAAGTTCACGAATAGTTCATGAACGTTTGGTTCATTTACAGGCTTAGTTAAAAGTGAGAGGTTAGGGTGAAGGGAGTGGTTACCTATTCTAAATAGGTAAACTCCTAATTCACCCAATCACTCATTGCCATGTCAATTCACCTAAATAAGTTATCTAAGACCATGGGGTATGGTGGGGCTTGGGTTGGGGCTTGGGTTGGGCATTTGGTGACACGTGGATCTTGAATATTACAAACCCAAAGCCAAGTTTTTTAGGGGTATGGTGGGGCTTGGGTTGGGCATGGCTGGGCGGCATGGCCTAGCCACATCAACATTTTTTTGTATATATTTTTATTTATAACTAAATAAAAAATAAACATACATATTTTTTTTTTAAAATACACAAACATACATAATAATTATCAAAATAAAAAACAGTCATTCTTCGTCGGTTTCGAACCCAGGAATCGTTGAAACATGTTCCACCAAATCAGCTCGAAGGTTCTGATGTATATCCCTTGACTTTATTAAAAATTCATTTGCCGCTTTATCTTCGTCTGTTACGTTACCTGGTTGGGGGTCATCGTCATCATAGTAGGTAACGACCGCTCTACCTTCATCCTCCAAAATCATGTTGTGAAGAATGATACATGTGTACATCACGTTTCCAATCTGATCCTTGTCCCATAGTCGACAAGGCATTGCCAATATTCGCCACATTTTCTTCAAAACACCGAATGCTCGCCCGACGTCTTTACGTGCAGCCATCTGGACCCTGTTAAACTTTAATCTCTTTGGATCTGTGTTACTGTGTCTTGAGAACGATTTTACGAAAACCCCCCACTCTGGGTAAATCCCATCAACTAGGTAGTACCCGTACACGTACTCAACCCCGTTTACAAAGAAACTTCCTTTGGGTCCTATACCATTTACCCGATCATTGAAAAGAGGCGAGTGGTTTATGATGGTAATATCATTATGTGAACCTGGCATACCGAAGAACGCATGCCATATCCAAAGATCTTGGGACGCAACCGCTTCAAGCATGATGGTTGGCACCCCGTGAAATCCACTAGTGTGAGCGCCTTGCCATTGGGTAGGACAAAGTTCCCAATGCCATTTCATACAATCTAAACTACCTAGCATCCCAGGTAGCCCATGATAATCTGCGTGATGTTCCAATATTTGTTGCATGTCACTGAAGGAGGGCTTTCTCAAATATCTTTTCCTATAAAGTTTTAGAATACACGAACAAAAGTTGTGAAGAGTTTCTCTAGCTACACGTGCAGACATTTTTAAATATTCATCCATAATGTCCGAACTATTGCCGTACGCTAACTGCCTAAGTGCGGCCGTGACCTTTTGCCACGTGCTAAATCCTAATTGCCCGGTGACATCGGGTTTTTGTTGGAAACAAACATATTTCTCCTCAAGATCTCTAGATATTCTTAAAAATAAGTTTCTACTCATACGAAAACGACGCCTAAACATTTTTTCATCATACTTAGGTTCCGCTGAGAATTAATCGCTTACCAACAAATCGTTAGCGGTGTGCCGTTCACGAGCGATGTACCTTCTCCTCCGTTTAGGTTGCTGAGTCTCTTCCTCATCGTCTTCGTCTTCCACGATAGCTTTCACCACCGCCGCGACCGTTTGTAGAAATATTTCCGCACCATCGTCAGACGATGATGACGATTCACTATAACTTGAAGAACTCATGGCAATATTGTGTTTTATGTGTTTGATATTGTGTGAGAAAAATGTTAAATGTGGTAAGTATTTATAAAGGAAATTTTTTTTTTAAAAGTAGCCCCCAACGGCTACTTTTAATGGGCCAATCACAATCCGCCAACTCACCTTGCTCCCCCGCCCCACGCCCGGCTTGAAAGCCAAGCCCCAAGGGGCCACGCCCCAACCCAAGCCCCATACCCCACGGCCTAATGCTCAAAAACGTTGGCGGTAGTTTACCTAATGAGGTTTAGATAAACTATTTTTTTTAAAAAGAAAAAATGTGTGATTTGTTGAGAAGGAATGGACCCCACTACACACCCATCCCCCCTCCCTCTCTCTCACCGAATCGGTGAAGGTTCACCGCATTGCATGATCTTGTTCGGTAAACTGGTTGATGACAGTGATTTACCTATTCGATGTGGTTTACCTACCCACTCTGATTTTTGTTTGTCACAGCCAAATGCATTTCCGTAACCATGGTTAAAAATGAGATGAGTAAGAAAATGATTGGTTGAATATAATACACAAAAGACAAAAAAAAAGCGTCAAACCGTGGTTCTTATATGCGTGTCTCTCTCTCTAAATTGATAACTAATAATAATTATTATTTTTCAAAAAAAAGAAAACTAATAATAATTATTATATTTTTTAAACCAACGAGGTGATGTCAAATCCTCAACCCAAACACACGGTCACCACTCACCCCCACCCCAGTCCCCACCTGCCTCCAATAAATAAATATGAAAACCTATGGAGGAAAAAGCAAACAAAATCAAAAATAAATAACTAGCAACTCGAAATATACATACACGTTAGGAGTTTGTATCACGTGTTAACATGATTCATCATTAAAATGATGGTCTCACTCTCTTGTGCAATACGAGTGAAACAATGATATGTGAGTACGTTCTGCCTATAACACGTATCTCTGCATATTTAATACTTATAACATTTTTTATACACAAGCAAGTGTAAATGTAACTTCTATCATGGTGACAAGAGACATGGTTTTAGAAAATAAATACACTTACAAAATGATAACTGTGTCGTTTGTGTAGAAAATGAGATTTTGCTCAAACACACGAGCGACTTTTTTCCCTATTAAACGCTTGACGAACGAATACAAAGAAAAAAAGACTTTAACGAAAAACACTCCAACAAAAGAATCTAGACGAGGGTTTATATAGCACCGTTTACAAGCAAACCTATTCAAATACAAACGCTAGCAATTCGTGATTCAACACATAAAGATAAACTAACTCTATTATATTATAACTTGGACTCGCAAGCTACCACATCCAATAACTTTGACTCGGGCCCAGTCGCATTCATTTGCGTCCACTAGCTTCAATTCCGCCCAACCGCATCAATTCGCTAACATTAGCTTTGGCTCAAGCCAAGTCGCAACCCAAGCCGCTTCCAGACTTGACATCACTCTAGCCAAAACTATAGGAGCTTCCAACCAAGGCTCCCACTTGGTCATATCCACCAAGTTGCGGCTTGGATGGGTTATTCTCACCGACTTCGGTTTTGGCTCCAAGTATTGACGGGAAGAATGTTGACGTTGAGAGGGAGTGTTTGATGTCAACTTTGAAAGATACAAGACAAGTTGCGACTGGCGGGGATATTAGTTTCGCCTGACATTCAGCTTAAACGTCGAGCTTTTGTTGAGTTTTTTTTTCCAAACTAGTGTTGATAAGAAAAATATTTACCAAAATAGTGTTTCTTAAAAAGTATTTACCAAATTGGTGTTTTTCATATATTTTGTATTTATCTTTTATTTTCTAACCAACATATTAGGCCCTTTTTACATTTTTTTATTTAGTTAATCTATTATCTACTTTTTATTATATTTTTTTATGTTTTTATTCAAGCATTTCAGTATTTTTTTTTTTCTTCCGTCAACTTAGTTTTTCTTACCAACATATATGTATTTAAAGATTTCTGTATGAGCAAAAAATCACAGAGAAAACTTCATAAAAGATCCAATAAAAATTAATTTCACAATGACAAAACAATTTATGAAAGCACAAGGAAATCACATAATTTTGTTATGCCCAAAAACAATATTAAATTACCGATTCTTTCAATTATACCTCATAAATTGAAATTTTCAAAATCTAAGATTACTTGTTTAAAAACTGTTGCTGTTACCCCAGCAACACGTGTGGGGGAAGCATGATTTCCGGACGGAAGTCAAAACAATTTATGAAAGCACAAGGAAATCACATAATTTTGTTATGCCCAAAAACAATATTAAATTACCGATTCTTTCAATTATACCTCATAAATTGAATTTTTCAAAATCAAAGATTACTTGTTTAAAAACTGTTGCTGTTACCCTAGCAACACGTGTGGGGGCAGCATGGTTTTCGGGCGGAAGTCAGCTCAAGCGCCGGCCGGGGCCCGATCGAACATCGCGTTCGGAGATGCGGGGTTGACGGGGAATGTCTTAGACATGTCCCCGGAGACCAATCGGTCTTGTACAGAAAGTCTCCTTCCAAAAAAAAAAACTGGTGAGCTTTTTTCAATTCTGATTCAGTTCATAATGGTTAATTCTAATTCAATCGAGGATGTCGTTCCTGATTCAACCTACATCAGCATAATGATGGTCAATGGAAGAAAAAAACAATGAATTGATTCAATAAAAACATAAAAGTAAGATAAAAAAAAAATAGATAATATAGTAACCGAATAAAAAATTATAAAAGAGTTTAACATGTTGGTTAGAAAATAAAAGATAAATACAAAATAAATAAAAAAACATCAGTTTGGTTAATATTTTTGAAAGAACACTATTTTGATAAAAAAAACTCGCTTTTGTTGGTCGTTAAAAATGATAATTTTTTTAATGAACCCCAAGGGAATATAAGACCACCCGTAGTGGTTGTAAATTTGGGCGTTTTGGGGGCTTAATCACGTCCAATATCGCCCCTTTGCCACTACGCATGGGCGTGATTGGCCTTTTTTTGGTTTGGGCGTTTTATATGCCAAGGTGTGCCAATTTGGTTAATATTTTTGAAAGAACACTATTTTGATAAATATTTTTCCACATACACTAATTACCTATATATTAAAAGTTCAAGCAAATGAATAGTAACACCATAGGGATATAACCGGGTATATTTTCGGTATTGATTCGGTACCGACGTTTGATATAACCGGGTATATTTTCGGTACCGATTCGGTACCGACGTTTGACATTTTCGGTACCGGTTTTTACTCTCAAATACTGGTACCATACCGGTGTCGTACCAGGTATATTCGGTATCGGTACCCACTTTTGGGGGTTTTCGGTACCGAGCTCATCCCTAACATCACCTTTGAGCTCATGCCACGTAGAAACACAAGTAATTGCACCGTTTAGATTGCTTTTCATACACGTGGTAAGTAAATTGTATTTCGTTTGAATGAGGTTTTATATACACAACCTCTTTTGTTTTCTTTTTCTATAATGAATGAATTGTAACATTTAAAATTAACTTATATATTTAAATTATTGATGAACAAATGGTATCAAATCCTGTAATCAAACCGGTATCGTATCGGTACCAAATTTACTATACCAAATTAATTTCGGTACAAATATGGTACCCACCTTTTGGCGTTTTCAGAATC
>JARYGA010047422.1:0-21779 GCA_030545235.1 Helianthus tuberosus
TCTGGTAATTTACCTAAGGCATATAAACTACCTATCATACAACTATTTAAACGATGTGACCATAGGGTATAACCTCGGAAGGTTATTCCCTACCTACTATGGTCACCTAATGTATTTGGTCGGATCCTAATGATCGACCAAATGGGTCGAGTTCGAAGGTATAGGCGATTTATTAGATCGCCTACCCTACGACCCTAGACAACGTGGTAATCAGTAGGCATAGTCCCAAGGGACTATAACCAACGTGATTACACTCACGTTGCGAAGTTCCTACGAACTTCGCATTGACCATAAGCTGGTCAACGCTGAAAGTCAAACTCAAGTTTGACTTTCTGACTCGAAAAGCAATAAAAATAAGGAAAAGAACGAAAGAATACTTACAAAGGGTCCCCGAATGCTAATCCCGATCTAAGAACTCAGGTATGAAACAATGGTTTCAACTTAGAGCTCTCAAATCAGAATTCTTGTGCAAAATGAGGTTGTGTGGGTTGGGTATTTATAGGAATACCCGAACCGTTAGGATCGTTTCATGGAAAACGTGCCATGATCCAACCCGTACACTTGTCGGAACCTTATGGAAGCTTAAAATGGTTCTTATCATCATGACTAGGCAATTGGGAACATGTGGTGGAGGATCAAACAGCTGCAGCCTGCTGTTTAAAAACTCTGAATCTGGTCAGCAGACCCCTAGCGCACCGCTACGCTATAAGTGTAGCGCACCGCTAGGCCCAAGTTTGGCAGATTTACACTTTTGGTCCCTGTCATGCATTCAGCCCATTTTTGACACGTTTAAGGCCCGTTAACCCCATTTCAAAGCTCTAAAATGAAGTTAAAGTATAGGGAACTTAAAATGTGTTCAAAAATATCTCGGATGTCGGTTCGTTTAGCCGTACGAACGCGATGTTCGCTTAATTACGACGGAATGCGCATAAGCGCGAAAAACGATCCAAATGACGAAACGAATGGATTTTTCTTATGCCGAACACTAAAATAAAATATTATAGTGCTTACATAAATTTTTGGATGTCCGGATGTATTCAGAACGTAAGTTATGCGTAAAAATGCGAACTTGTGCACTTTTTGGCGCTTTTAGTCCCTGAATGACACAAAAGTTTATTTTAGCATACCGAACACCTCAAAGCCTATTTCTAAGCTATGTAAAGGATATTTATGGTATGTTTAACTTATGTTCATGTTCCGGAAGGTCTGTTACAGTTCAAATTGGCATACTTTCGCAGTTTGTCAACTTTAGTCCCTGTAAGCGATTAAACTTGATTTCACCACACCAAACCTTCCAAAACTTATATCTAAGTTATGTAAAGGTTATTTAAGGTATGTTAAGCCTATGTCACTATTCCGGAGTGTTTGTTGGATTAAACTGGTTATATCTACACATCAGAGCGCGTATAACCCTCCAGAAAGCGATTTAAAGCTTGAAATCGAACAAGAGTCGATATGTGCAAACAATACACATATTTTTACAAATCCCAAGTATGAAATACAATATTTCATTGGTTTGGTATTTGTTTGATGGCCGTGGAGGCACAGGTGTTACACTTTCTCTTTCTAAGCTCTCTCTATCTCTCTCTCTCACTCACTGAAACAACATGTTCACTCAGAACTCACCAAAAAGCAACTCAATCTAGCCTACACATCCATATATATAGGGTATCTAGACAAATCCAGAACTTCTCATAAGTTTCGGATAACGCCTCTATAATACGGAACCTTGATTACACAAACACATAATAATCTGGAACACATAATAATCCAGAACAACTTCAGAACTGCATAAGTTCCGGAAATCTCAACATTTCTTGACTTGGCTTTGGCTTTGTCTTTGTCTTTGACTTCACCTCAAAACTTGTACTTTTCACAGAATTGATAAAGCTACAGTTACCCGGCAGGTTACTACACTTATAGAAAAATATGAAAAATAGTCTGATGGTTTTTATATACATAAAATACACCTATAAATGTAAGAAAGACAAAACTAAAAAGATATGGACCATTAAAAAATAAGTGATTTAGAGTTGTTCTTTTTATTTAGTAAGAATAGTAATGATCCTAACTCTGGTAGGATATATATAAAAGGGCATTCGGCTATAGCTTCATCTTAATTATTTATACCATACACACACATAACTATATTTGTATACACATAAATATCAAATTTATATTTATTTGGCTAGCGTAATTAGTGTCTAGTATTATAAAATTTATTATCAACGTTTGTTTCAGAGAGTTAATTATTACGCGACACGGTTATCACTAAAGATTACTTAATGCAAACCTTTGCAACGGAAAGGGCTTTGCTGATCATCCGTGTTCGATGGGTTTCAATGACGGGTGGCTGAAAAAGGGAGTGTCTTTCAGAGATATGTTAACCCAGGAGACGCGTGGTAACAAAGAGGAGTATGCTGAGAAGGTGGTCGATGTTCACGCTGAAACAAGTGTTTTCTTCGACTTACAAGGGAGAGCTGTGGTGGGTAGGGTAAAAAACTTTATCTCTCTCACGAAGATGAATTTGTTACTCAAAGATGCAGGTATAGTTGAGTTTAAAATATATTATCTGGGGGGGGGCTAAATCTGATGTTAGCGTTCGAGGATGATATTGATGCGTCGGACTTTATTTTGAATGTGAATATTTGGGGCGATTGGTTTTCTTCATTAGATATGTGGGTTGGTCAGTCGATCCAGTATGAAAGGGTGGCATGAATCAAGTTTCATGGCATGCCTCTACACCTCGCTGAAAATAAGGTTTTTGATGAGATGGCAGGAAAGTTTGGTAAGGTGGTTCATGGCTCTCAGTTGTCTCTGGACGATAGGGATTTGTCGATTAAATTCATCGGCATATTGGTCGATCATGGCGATAGAATTAAGGACACTGTTACATTGAGGTGGAAAAACAAAAAAAATACAAAGTTTGGATTCTTGAAGAACTGGACGATTGGGTTCCCGATTGCTTGTCAGTCGAAGATTGGCCGGAGGTGAAGATCGGAGAAGGTGAAGGGGTTTTTTCCCCATCGGAATCAGGTCAGAAGTTACTTGGGGAGGAGGAAGGAGATGAAAGGTCTCAAGTTCATGTTAACGAGGATATAGGTAACGATGAGGAGGAAGTTAATATGGTGGGAAATAAAGACGGCGGTAGTGGTTTCCAAGTCAAATATGATCTTTTGCATAAATTCTCCTCCGTATCTATTGAGGGTCAGAAGAATAGGAAAAAGCCTTTTGACATATTAAAAGACAAACATAAATCTAAACCCATTAGAGTTAGCCCAGAAAGTTGTTTAAGGCCCAGAAAATGTTCCAGATTAGAATTGGAGGATTCCTTTGCTAAGTTTGGATTTGTGGGCCTCGGCCCAGTTAATAATAAAAGCATGGAGAATGACTTGGGGGTTCTAGAGGAAATCAATTTAGGGGAAATAATGATAATAGTAAGGATAGCAGATTCATTACTTCGGATGATAGAGGGTGTGATAGAAGCAGCTCGTACTCCCAGACACTTGCCCCTTGGGCAGTCGGCATGCATGGTGGTACGGAGGCTAGTGGTAGTGATATGCTCAAGGAGATCGAAGCTACTGTTTGGCTAGGGAACAGGATCGGAGTAAATTTGGGAGACCACAACTCTCTCATCAAGGAGGCGATTAGCAAATAAGGGAACAATGTTGTTCAATCATGAATTTTATGTCTATTAATGCTTGTGGGATTGGGGGCGGTATCAAGGATAGGTGGATTCGGGGTTTTAAAGAGAAACACCAAATTGATTTCGTGTTGATTCCAGAGACTAAGAAGGAAGATTTATCTTGCTTCAACATTGCTAATTTTTAGGGCAAAGGGGATTTTGGCATGGAGTTTGTTGGATCGGTAGGGCTGTCTGGTGGTTTTCTTTATATTTGGGATAAAGGGATATTCGAAGCTGTTACCTCTGTTAAAAATAGACATTTTTTTGCTTATCAATGGAAAATTAAAAGGAAGTGGTCTCAATTTGAACGTGGTGAATGTTTATGCCCCACAACTCGTTAGTGCTAAACAAGTGGTTTGGAATGAGATATCAGAAGTTATTACGGAGAACTCTGGGATGTGGGTGGTGGCTGGGGACTTCAACCCTGTTAGAGATCCGAGCGAAAGGAGAAATTCCAGGTTTAAAAATTCGTGTGCTAATAATTTTAACAGCTTCATTTTTAACTCTGGTTTATTAGAGTACGACATGAAAGGCAGAAGGTATACTTGTGTTAGAGGTAACGGAAAAAGACTCAGCAAAAAAGACAGATTCTTGGTGTGTTCGGATTTTTTTAATCGTTGGTCAGACGCCACTTTACGGGCTCTTCCAGCTTGCTATTCTGATCATAGTCCGATTATTTTGCTAACTCATTTGAGGAATTTTGGTGCTAATCTGTTCAGAGTTTTTAATTCCTGGTTGGAGAAACCCGGGTATAAGGAAGCCGTGGAGAAGTCGCTGGAAGGGTTTGGGTATACTGGGCCTCCGGATGGTGGGCTTGTTAATAAGTTTTCTTTGATTAGGAAGGGCCTAAAAGAATGGAGAGACGAAACGCTTAAAAAAGAGGGGGAGGAGGTTAGAAGAGCGATAGAAGAAATGGAAGAATTGGAAATTAGTATGGAAACTCGTGAATTATCAGAAGAGGAAGAATGGACTTTTTTGGAGAATAAAAAATTATTACTGGAAGTTGAGAGAAGTAAGTTATCGGAGATGAAGCAGAGATCGAGAATGAAGTGGGCTTTAGACGGAGACGAGAATACGAAATTTTTCCATGCTTATGTCAATTTTCAGAAAGCCACTAATCAAATACCGGGTCTAATGATTGGGGGGAGTGGGTTTGGGTTTCTAAACCTTCGAGAGTTAAATTTGAAGTTATGAAGTTCTTTAGGGACAGGTTTACGAAAGAAGTTTGGAACAGACTGAAGATGGAGTGTCAAGGCATTAGGCAGTTATCTGAATCAGATAAAGTGTTATTAGTTGAGCCATTTTCGTTATCGAAATTAAAATCAGCTATCAAGGAGTGTGGGGACGACAAGGCTCCGGGTCCTGATGGTATGAACTTTAGGTTCATCAAAACTTTTTGGCATCTTTTCGAGGCAGACTTTATGAAATTTTTAGACAACTTCTTTGAGAATGGGGTTTTCAACAAAGGTTGCAGTACATCGTTTATCACGTTAATTCCAAAGATTAAGGACCCGGTGGATCTAAAGAATTACAGGCCGATCAACCTTATCGGGATAGTTAGCAAGGTGGTCTCGAAGGTTCTCACGAACCGTCTCAAAGGTGTTATTGGGTCGATTATATCTGAATCTCAATCGGCTTTTTTGAAAGGTAATTACATCCTTGATGTCCCTCTTATTATCAATGAGCTATACACTTGGGGTAAGAAATTCAAGAAAAAGGCGTTTTTTTCTCAAAATCGACTTCGAGAAGGCTTATGATAATGTAAATTGGAATTTTCTGTTATCTATTATGTCTCAAATGGGCTTTCCGGCAAGATGGTGTATGTGGATAAAAGAAATTCTGGAGTCGGCAAGGTCTTCGGTGTTGGTTAACGGTTCTCTAACGTTTGAATTCCAATGTTCGAAAGGAATTAGACAAGGCGACCCGATTTATCCGTTCCTTTTCATTATGGTTATGGAGGCTCTTTCCTTTATCATAGATAAGGTGAAAAGCGAAGGGATTGTTTCAGGTATTCAAACTCCTCTAAAAGGTCTGATGGTGTCACATTTGTTTTATGCGGACGATGCTATCATATTGGGTGAGTGGTCTAGGAACAACTTAATTAGCATGGTTCGAATTCTTTGGGTGTTTCATATGTGCTCTGGCCTTAAGATTAATATTGCTAAATCTAACTTATATGCGATTGGTGTGGGAAATGGGGAGTTAAAAAATATGGCTGAGATTATTGGTTGTCAAGCGGATGAGTTTCCTTTTAAGTATCTTGGATTGTTGGTTGGCGCTAATATGAACAGGGTTTCAAACTGGAGGCCAGTATACGATGTCGTTGATGCGAGACTTTCTAAGTGGAATGCGGCTATGCTGTCGATTGGTGGGAGAATCACATTAATTAAGTCGGTGCTCGAGAGTTTACTGAATTATTATTTTTCGCTTTATAAAGCTCCAATTCAGGTGATTAAAGATCCTGAAGCGAAAATAAAAAGCTTTTTTTTGGGGAGGCAATGGCTCAGTAAATAAAGTTCATTGGGTGGCTTGGGACCGGGTCTCTCTGCCTAGGGATCGCAGAGGGTTAGGTATCGATGCTATCCACAAGACGAGGACTAGTTGGGGGTGACGTTTCAAGGAGGACAAGGAAAAGTTGTGGTTAAAGTTATCGATGCTATCCACAAGACGAGGACTAGTTGGGATATGTTTCTGGTTAGAAAAGCTATGGGGGGCGTTTGGTGTAGTATTGCTAATTTGCTGGTTAACACCACGATCGATAACACGTCGATAAGGATTTTTTTCAAAGGAGAGGTTGGAAATGGGGAGGCGATCTCGTTTTGGCTCGATCCTTGGATTAGTAATGTTCCCCTAAAGGTTTTATTCCCTGCTTTATTTGATTTAGAAGTGAATAAAAAATGCAAAATTCGTGATAGGATGTCAAGTGGAGGCATGGGTTCGAGATACGTATGGCAATGGAGAAGGTCTTTGGGGGCGGGTTAGGAGACGGATGCGATGATTGGGTTATGTAGTTTGCTGCATGGTTTAGAGTTGAAAGATGTCAAATATAGATGGTCATGGATTGGGGCGGCTGACAAAAAGAATTCAGTGGGTGCTGTAAAAAGGTTATTGAACAAAAATATCGGGTATCTAGTGGCTTATTACCCTGATTGGTGTAAATGGCTTCCCAGTAAATGTAATGTCTTTATTTGGAGAGTCGCGATGGACAAGATAGCTACTATGGATGCGTTAAAAAGAAGAAATATTGACAGGGGTGATTCGACTTGTGTGTTGTGCGGCGTTTGTGAAGAAACGGTGGAACATTTATTTACATCATGCAGTGTCGCTTCGGTTTTGTGGCCTATCATTAGTATGTGGTGCAAGATTCCTAATATCTTAGCGTTTTCTGTGAAGGATCTTCTTGAGAGTTGAGATACATGAACATATTGGATTAAAAGGTCACAAAAAAGAGATTGTCCAATGAGAGAGTGGCTATGGAGAAAGAAAATCAGTGATTAGAGGAAAATCATGTTGATATTTATAAGAAATTAGTTGAAGCAACAAAGAAGAATCGAGAGAAATTTGCTCCACCACTTGATATTTCCAAATCTATAATCATTGGACCAAAGAAAAATTCAAAGGGCATGAATGCACCAATTCAATTTAACCCACACGAGAGATTTCACTATAACCCTAGGCTCATGCAATAATACTTGAAAAATCTTGAAGCCAAAATAGGGTTTGCTATATGGGCGGATGAGTGCACCCAAGATGAGAAGTTCCTGATAGTTGAGTCTATGCTTGAGAGAACTCGTGTATTCCAATATCTTGAAGATTAGGCTAGAGGGGCATACTCAATTGCAATATGAAATGAACCAGCAGTTGCCCAACAAGGGGTAGGAATGCTAGAAAGATTAAGCTCTCCTCCTCCAATAGTTATCCTTGATTTACCTCCAGTCTTTCCTAACCTGAAGATTGTGAGATGGAAAGTACTTAAGGGTTCTACTGATGTGGTTATCTATAGGGCTAATCAATCAGAAGAAAGATTCAGCTATCATGTTGTTTGTTTTGTGTTGATTGGTCTTATTTACTTCCGCTGCATATTGATTTATTGTTTGATTAATATGGAAAATACAAAAACACACAAACACATAAACACACACTCAGATCTTAACATTAAGCGTAAGAGGATGTTTGTTTAGCTCTTAATGAGCTCTTAATGGTTCAGACCTCTTACTGGTTCAACACTTAATGGTTCAAACTGTTTGTTTCACAAGCAGATGTCTGAATGGTTCAGATATTTGCCTCTGAATTGTTAAGCATTATACTGAGTCTAAATGGTTAAGTCCTCTAATTTGAATTGATCAGACATTTGCCTCTGAACGGTTAAGCATTATACTGGCTCTTAATGGTTCAGACCTCTTACTGTTTCAGCACTTAATCATTTAGAAGTTGCCAAACAGCCTCTAGAATAAATTCTGGGCTGAAGCAACAGGAAGTGGGCCAGAGCAAGGCCCGAAATGTAGGGGTATTAGAACATTTAGTTTAATACTTGTTATAGCACTTTGTGTGTTATTTTTAGTTATATTATGTTACATTCAGTTGTAGACAATCATGATTTATTTTTTGATATACATTACACATGTATACTTCCTATCTATTCTTTTCACTAGCATCATTCATCTTCATTACATATTTGTGGGAGAACCAAAAGTGAGTTGCTGTGTGAACTCAAAACTAATCTATAACTCAAATCAAATCACACTCAAAATTGTTGCTTGAACTCAAAAATTAGAAAGCCAGGTAGCTAAGCTAAACCAAAAATCAGAACCAGTACCCGGAAGGTGAATCATGCGCTCCACGCACCAGTGCATTTAAGACGTGTGTGAGTTTGTGGCGATGTGTGAAGCGTAAGTGCTACTCATGCGATGACAGGATTCTCGGGGTGTACTGAACACAACGATGGTGGCATCTGTGAATTTTAATAAGCACTCTATGTGGGTACAATGGTATTTATCGTTGTACACAACCTATAGTAGGAAGGTAATTATAAGGAAATGTACAACCCAAAATCATTGATTATACATAGATCTATGGTTTAAGGTAAATGAACTATCTAAGTTCATCGAGGTTTTGTATGGATCTTACGTATTGATGTTCTTATTGATTTTAGTGTGAGTTGCTTAAACTAAAGTTACATAAACGTGCCCAAAAGAAATTTAAATTTGAGTTAAATGCCATTTTAGTCCCTGTGGTTTGGGTTATTTTGACAGTTTAGTCTAAAGGTTTGAAACGTTGCCATTTTAGGCCACTGGGTTAAGTTCATCCATTTTTTCTGTTAATGAGAAGGGCAATTTGGTCATTTTATATGTATTTTTGTTAACTAGAAGGGCAATTCGACCATATAAAATGACCGAATTGTTCTTCTTGTTAACAAAAAATGGATGAAGTTAACCCAGTGGACTAAAATGATAATGTTTGAAACTATTTGGACTAAAATGACAACGTTTCAAGCCTTTGAATCAAACTGGCAAAGGCCAAACCACAGGGACTAATATGGCATTAACTCTTTAAATTTTGCAGAACTAATGCCATCGTCGTTGTCACTAGCCTCCACATAATCAAATTTGGTGGTGAATCGGCTTTGATTTGACCCAAACCCAAACAACAATATTGTTCACTGTTTGAAAGCAAATTACAATACGAATAGAAAACAAATATTACTTGAAAGGAAATTACCATACGAATTACAACTCAAATAAAAAACCCTAAGAACAAGTAAAAGAGAAGTAGAGGCCCATGTTAAACACTATTCCCTTAAAACATATTACCATCTCGTTGCTCGCCTCGAATGTGGGACAAGCCTCACTGAGTCACTGATATCCTTCCAATTTTCGGAACTTTAAATATTTCAAACACACAACTCTGTTTTTTGATATCTTGTTAATCTTTTCTCGGTTTTGGACACGATCTAGTTCGTTGCAGAGCTCTTGCATAGCAAAACCCAAATCCAGTAATTTAATAGTTATATTAAAAAAATCACATATAATTGTTTGTGTTTGAAATTAATAAAAACCACATTTGAGAGTTGTTGCAGCTCTCATATTTCCATTTTTACGTTTTTTCAGTAACCCATGTCACTTGCGCAAGTCATGTTCAATTTCGTAAATTAAACAATCAAATACAATAAAAAATAAATAAATAAATAAATAAAAAAAAAAAAAAAAACAGAATTTATGTAACAGCACACGTGCATAACAACTGATGAACTCTAGCCCAAGAAAATTAAGCTCATCCTTAGCAAGCCCAACTTCATTCCTTAGCAACAGCCCAATGCTCAGCTATCTTTAGCAGTTATCACTTCTCGACAGAGGTGCACAAACCGGTTAATTTTAATGGTAAAGGATCAAATAAAAATAAAATTAACGTACGAATTGGGGGAAAAAGCAAAAAGTGGTGGTGTCATTTTGGTAATTATCAGCAACTTCAAAATTACTGGGGAAAAAGCAAAAAGTGGCGGTGGCAATCTGGTAATTATCAGCAACTTCAAAATTACTCTAGTAGAGTAATTTTGAGCATCTGTAGAGTAATTTTGGGAAATGTAGGGTAATTATTAAATTACTCTAGTAGAGTAATTTTGACTTCTGTAGAGTAATTTTGTTAGCATTTAGTTATGGGGTTTAGCTTTATGGTTTAGTTTTTAGCTTTTAGTTGGGGGGAGGGGGGGTGGTTTAGGTTTTTTTTTTTTTTTTTGGGGGGGGGGGGGGGAGGGGGGAGTGTAATTTACAATGGTTTAGGTTTTTTTAGGTTTTTGGGGGGTTGGTTTAGGTTTTTGGGGGGTGTGTGGGGGGGGGGGGGGGGGTTAGGTTTTTGGGGGGTGGGGGGTAGTGTAATTTTGATAATTACCGTACAATTTTGATAATTACCCTACATGACCAAAATTACTCTACATGAACATTTACAAAATTACTCTACAGAAGCTCAAAATTACTCTACTAGAGTAATTTTGAAGTTGCTGATAATTACCAAAATGACACCGCCACTTTTTGTTTTTTCCCCCAATTCGTACGTTTCGTACGTACAGGAACTTAACTCCAATTTTAATAACCGGTTAATTTGACTTTTTTACTTTAACCGGTTAATGTTTTAACCGGTTATTCCTTTAACAGATTATTTTTTAACCAGTTCGGTTAATTGGTTATTTTCGGTTAATAACCGGGTTTTTTTTTGCTTTTTTTTTTGAAGTTTTCGGCTAACCGGTTAAAAATAACCGGTTCTTATACTGAATATCAATAACTGGTCACTAACCTACGGTTAGAAAGAACCACTATACGGTTATTCGTCGATCGGTTATTAACCTATTACGGTTTCGATTAAAATCCGGTTACTGTTAATTAAACGGTTATTTTATGCACCTATATTCTCGACTCATTGACCAGCTCATGCCTCACGACATATTTGTCTTGTACATAAAATAAAACATAAGAACACATAAATAAAATTGAATTGTTCAACATTAAAATATCATACTTTAAACAAATGACAGCCTAAATCGACCAGCCTGTTTTGTCACTCATGGTAGATACCTTATGTCTTGGGTAAAAACCATTTGTGTTTACTGAATCCGTCTTTTTGAATTTCTTTTTACACGATGAGTTTTGTAGTGTGACAATCTGGTAAAATAATGGCTTGCCCTTGGAGGCATTAAAAAGAGTCCTAAACCTTTCTTTCAGGCTCATTCTATTCCCACCCCCCCCCCCCCCCTATTTACTAAATACACCCCCCCTATAATACACGGGGTATTAGTTACAACAAAATTAGACTAAAAGGGACTAATACACGGGGTATTAGTTACAAAAAAAGACTAAAAGGGACTAATACACGGGGTATTAGTTACAACAAAAAGACTAAAAACAAAAAGCTTTTGATTGATGGATGTGATTTTTTTATAGGGGGGGTGTATTTAGTAAATAGGGGGTGGGAATAGTATCACCCTTCTTTCATTTAGACGTACGGTACTGAATTTGGGATTTAAAATCTGTTTTTTCTTGAAATGGTGAAATTAGCTTTAATATATAAATGTATCATAGTAACAAAATCATTAACTTCGGCTTTGAATATCATGATCTAATTTAGAAATAATTACGACTTCCTCACCGCCCGTTGCAGCGGTAGTAAAGAACAGTTTTTAAGCAATTATATCATATATATATATATATATATATATAGGATAAAGATCATGTGAGAAATAGTAGGCTAAATGAGAAACTTGAGAAGCATTCTGGACCACACATTTTCCCTAAGCAAAAAAATGCAAAAAAAATGTGAAAAAATACAAATTTTTTTTTTTTTTTTTTTTTTTTTTTTTTGGAAAAATCGCAGCTTTTTCTTTAAGAATTAAATTTTTTTTTTTTTTGGATTTATACACATGTGTATATTGTTAATCTTTTAACTATACATATATGTATATTGTCCATTATACATATATGTATATACATGTTTAAAATTGAAAAATAAGTGTTATTTAAGGTTTAGCATTAGTATTTAGGGTTTAGGGTTTAGCTTTATGGTTTAGGGTTTAGCTTTAGGGTTTAATATTAGGGTTTAGTATTAGGTTTAGCAATAGTATTTAGGGTTTAGCATTAGGGTTTAGCTTTTGGGTTTAGCATTAGGGTTTAGCTTTTGGGTTTAGCTTTAACTTTTGGGTTTAGCTTTATCTTTAGGGTTTGTATTAGGGTTTAGCATTAAGGGTTTAGCTTTAGTGTTTAGTTTTAGCTTTTGGGTTTAGCATTAGGGTTTAGAATTAGGGTTTAGCTTTAGGGTTTAGCATTAGGGTTTAGCTTTAGGGTTTAGCTTTAGGGTTTAGAGTTTAGAGTTTAGGGTTTAGCATTAAGGTTTAGCTTTAGTGTTTATGGTTTAAGATTAACAATATACACATTTTTTTCAATTTTAAACATGTATATACATATATGTATAATTGACAATATACATATATGTATAGTTAAAAGATTAACAATATACACATGTGTATAAATCCAAAAAAAAAAAAAAAAAAAATTTAAAAAATTTTAATCCTTAAAGAAAAAGCTGCGATTTTTCAAAAAAAAAAAATTTGCATTTTTTTCACATTTTTTTTTGCATTTTTTGCTTAAGGAAAATGTGTGGTCCAGATTGTTTCTCAAGTTTCTCAAATAGGGTGGACTTCTCTTAGGATCCCTACCCTATATATATAGTGTTGGGCTCTATAGGAAACCCCATCTTTTTTAGAAAACTATGCAAACCCATTGTCATCCATTGATTAACAACCATCCAACTTGATCAATGGCTCTCATCATTTTGGAAAAAAATATAATTAAAAGAAATAGTATAATACACATTTGAAAGTCTGGGAGGGCATTTTCGGTAGAACAAACCCCACTTTTTGGCATTGAAAATGACAAAACCCACATGTGTCATAATCTCTCTCCTCTTTCTTCTAGTCAAATCTTTCAATAAACTATTATCTCTCTCCTCTTTCTTCATCATGTGAAAAGAAGAAAGCTTCAAGGTCTTCAATGGTGATCTTCAATGGTGATCTTCATTTGAAGATAATTTCAGCATCATGTGGTCTGAAAAAATCACAAAGACACACGCACGAGTGTGTGTGTGAGAAGAGCGATGACAAGATGAATGTTTTTAGAGAGAAAGTTGATGTTTTAGATAGAGAAACAACAATCTTTATCACAAAGACACGCGCACGAGTGTGTGTGTGAGAAGAAGGTTTGAAGATCTTCTTCGTGTTCATCGGACGGGTATAGATCCGGTAAGTGTTCTTGAAATATCATTTCACACTTGATTTTTTGTTGAAATGGTTGTTAATATGTTTTTGTGTGCTGAAAGTGTTTTAGTAATGGTTAATGGGGTATCCATGGTTAATGTTAATGTATTTTAAATAAATAAAAAACTTTAGGATAAGATTTTGAACGGGTTTTTTTGTTGGTTTGGTTGCTTGTTAGGGGCTTTTGATCTTAACAGTAGATGTTTTTTTGTTGGTTTGGGTTGCTTATTTGGGTTTTTGATCTGAACAGTAAGTGTTTTTTTGTTTGGTTGCTTGATTCACAGACTCAGGCCCATAACATGTGTTAAGCCCCCTGTTATAATGTTATATAACGTGTGTTGATTTATAGAAACAAACCCATAAAGATATTCAATTGAGAAGCTGGATGGATGTACGCGAAGTTAATGCGTGTTCTAGTAATGGTTAATGTTCATGTATTTTAAATACATCCAAAACTTTAGGATGAGATTTTGAACGAGTTTTTTTGTTGGTTTGGTTGCTTGTATGGGGCTTTTGATCTTAATAATAATTGTTTTTTTGTTGGGTTGCTTGATTTACATAGACAGACCCATAACATGTGTTAAGCACCTGTTAGAATGATATATAACGTGTGTTGATTTACAGAAACAGATCCATAAAAGATATTGAATTGACAAGCTGGATGGATGAAGGCGACGTTAATGCGGGGACATTGAATAAGTCACATCCTTTGGGAAAGAAGTCTTCGTTCATTTATAACATGTGTTGCTGGTTCATGCTGTAACAGAACACCATGATGTAACCTGACATGTGTTCATGTATAACATGTCTAAAGCCCCTGTTAGAATGATATATAACGTGTGTTAACCTTTTGTTAATTAAAAAAAAAAACAAGTAATATCTATTTTATTTTTGTTGATGTTTAAAATATCCGATAATGCGGATACTGAGCGTAAGACTTGTACAAGTAATAAATGTATGTAACGTGTAATATGAAACGAGCCATTTATGGTAACACATGTACCGGTAATTTTGGAATATATAATATGAAACGGGTCATTTGTTTTCCACATTTTGGAATGTATAACATGTGTTAAGCCTCTGTTATAATCTTTTTGTAACCTGACATGTATTCATGTATAAGCTAGTGGTTTACAAAACACCATGATGTGTATATACTGATCTAACATGTGTTACAATTTGTCTGTTCGGAACATGTAATTGCTTAACATGTGACAAGGGTGAAAACAGTCGACGGGGGCGATGAGTTTAACGGGGAGCTTAGTTAATATCGTAATCTTGTTGTAACCCCACTTGTATACATACGATAACATGTAAGCATCCATTATAACCCGACTTGTATTCATGTATATGAAAGTGGTTTGCAAAACACCATAATGTGCATATACTGATCGTAACACGTGAACAAGTTAATATGGAACATACAAGTTAATATCGTAACACCGTATACCTGGGATAAAATGTGTTAAGCCTCTGTTATAATCTTGGTTTAACCTAACATGGTGTCATGTATAAGCTAGTGGTTTCCAAAACACCATGATGTGTATATACATACTGTAAGATGTGTTAAATGACTGAAAATGTATAACGTGTGTTAAGCATCTATTATAACGTGTGTTAAGACTTCCATAATGGATGAATAAACTCCAATAGTATAACAACAGAGTAAACCTGATATAACGTGTGTTAAGCCTCTATTATAACATGTGTTAAGACTTCCAAAATGGATGCATAAACTTCAATAGTAACTGTAACAGTAGAGGTACTACGGGCGCCTCCACCATTATAATCTTGTTGTAACCCGACATGTATTCATGTATATGATAGTGGTTTGCAAAACACTATGATGTGCATATACTGATCGTAACACGTGTACAAGTTAATATGGAACATACAAGTTAATATCCTAACACCGTATACCTGGGATAAAATGTGTTAACCCTCTGTTATAATCTTGGTTTAACCTAACATGGTGTCATGTATAAGCTATTGGTTTCCAAAACACCATGATGTGTATATACATACTGTAACATGTTTTAAGTGACTGAAATGTATAACGTGTGTTAAGCATTGGCTCTATTGTTGTCATTTAATTGGTAGATTTATAACATTTAAATAAACCAGTAGTTCAAAACCAAAACATCCCGAACCACGGCGCCAACAAGGTACAAACACATAAAACCTTTATTTGTAGTTTTCCAAACAGATATTCCTGTATTTGTCTTTCTATTTGGCTGGGTTTACAAGAATGACGAAATTACGTAGGGGATGATTGAGTACGAGTGCAAAACCAGACACATTTCGAGAATAGCACATGGTACACACAAACAAAAATGTATTTGTACTATACACACATAGTATCCTTTTTTTTGTTGGTGAGTTTACAACGAAACAAAAATGTATTTGTACTATACACACATAGTATCCTTTTTTTTGGTTGGTGAGTTTACAACAAAAAATGGATGCATAGAGCCGAATAGTAACACAAATATGTTGTTTTCATTAACATGTGCTTACATTAACATGTGTTAGGTTCCCGATATACACGAAATATAACGTGTGTTAACATGTGCATCCAGCAAGATGATGGCATGTAAACGTGCATTATGATTAGCGGATCAAGCATGGTAACACATTTATATGTAGGTTGGGAATAAATTTTTAAAACCCTTGTGTGTATAATTCGATGGTGACACTATTTTGTAAACGGGTGTGTATAATTCTTAGACGGTTTTTTGGATTCGTTATTATTGTTGGGGTTTCCTACTCACTTGTTTTTTGTTACATGTTTTACAAGTGTGTTGTTGAATCCAAAAAAATATCAGGTTTGTTTCTCTAAGACCGAAAAATGACTGCCCTTGGTCAGATACTAACATGTGTTAGTGTACATGTAAGGTCAGTCACATTTGTTTTCATAAACATGTGTTACGTTTATATCAGCGTTTGTTTTCACATTTGTTGTCATTAACATCCGGAACAAATGATATATAACGTTTTTTAACATGTCAGCAAGTGTCAATATTGCGAACCATATTGGGAATAAATATATTGAAACCATCAAGTTGTGCGCTTTTATATCGAGTGGATGGTATCGTTTAAAACGTAGAGGGTGTACAACATGTGTTAGGCTGTATATGTACTAACATGTCACATTTAATCACATGCATGTTACTCCCGTAATTTGTTGGTAACAGGAGTTCACACTATAACACATGTTACGTTGGGTTGTGCTGAATGACAACCTTAATTTTTTTTTTCTAAAAAACGATGTGCCAATGATTAGACTTCAAAAAAAACGATCATGTGTTAAGACACATGATAAGTGAAAATATTTTCTTCGGAATTGCTATGTCTAGCAGTATAAAGTGTAACATGTATTTTGGGACAAGCTTTAAAAAGAAAATAGAAAAAAGACAAAAAGACAACCATTAGGAATTTCCCTAAACCCAGAAGAATCAAAGGGCAGTTGATTAAATCCAGAACCATGACGAGGCATTTTAGAATACCCGGCGTTTAGGGAAGCAACATGTGTATGCGCTGAACTACATCGAAAACAACATGAACTAGCGATAAAGTGAAGAGAAAGACATGAACGCGCACAATATCATGACAAAATCTGGGTCGAAGATACTTCATGAACATTAATAAAGCAACCTCAGGAACATTACTTCGTTGAAAGAATACATTAATCATACAATCTAGAACATTTATCTGGTGATACAATCTGGAACATTTACTTGAATCACTTTAATAAAGCGCCTACATGACCATTACTGACTCTAAATGTATCTCCATGCTTGTACAAAACGAAGAGAAACAACACAACAAGACTCTTTCTGGTACAAAAAGAACACATGCTTGTACAAACCTGGAACATTTCCTTCATCTTCGATCTTAATCTCAATTTCACTGATGTTATTTCAGATCAGATGTTGGAGGATGCTCCATGGTTCAACAATGGTGGAACTAGATCTCAATGAAGAATGACTTTATGAAAAAATAAAATCTTTATTTAAATGTAAAAAGTAAAGGTATATGATGGGTTGAAAACATGATGGGACATGAAAGGACAAATGGAGGAAAATATCTCTGGGAATATATGCAAAATTACACATATACCCTTAAAGCAAAAAGTAGGAGTATGTTAATGGCTGACACGTGGCGTAATATGGACCATGCAATGAGTTTTCAAAGTTTTCTAAAAATAAGGGGTTTCTTGTGTAGCATTACCATATATATATATAAACATATATTAAAAACCAACTTGTTCTAATTAACAATTAACCGTTTAAAACAACAATTTCAGATAATATAAAAAAAAAATACAAACTGCAAAAATTTAGGTATTATTTACTTAAAAATTAAAATAAATACTTATATTATTTTAATTGTAGAACAGTTATTATTATTTTCCAAAGAAATGCGAATGCGAGTGCGAGTTTATGGGTTCGGTCCGATACGCCACTTTATACAAAACCAATATTTTCATATCACTTTTCTAGAATTTTCTATTTATTTATTTCATTTATATTAAAATTCATTTTTAAACAGTATTTGAATAAAAAACTAACAAAAATAAAAGAAATAAATAAAGAAAAGAACAAAATAAAAAAGGAAAGCCAAATAGGGATTGATCTCATTTCTTTTTAGGCCAATTGGATTTTAACACCTTTAACTTTGAAGAATTGGCCGATAACACCCGCAACTAACACTTTGATCTGTGACACCCCAAACTTTTAATTTTGTTTGTCATTTCACCATTCAGTTAAAAAATCAGTAACTGAGTTAGTTTGCAATCCTAGTTGGCATCCTACGTGGACTATTTTTGCAGATGTGGCACATTCATCGGTATAAAACTCATCTTCTTTTTCGATTAACCCAGTACAAACAATTGGGAAACCCTAATTTGCTCATGGTTAGACCTAAATACAGTTAACACCATACAATACCATAACCATAACCACCCCTAAATTAATTAAAACATAATAATTCAAAAGCTAAACACTCTTGATCAAACAACTACCATATACAAACATTTAAATCACCATAACATAACATAAAATTGGCAAAACAAGATCGCATATCGTATTCTGTCCAAGCGGAGCACGAAGAGCGAGCTGGTCAAAAGTCAAACACTCCCCACCAGCCTTCTCAATTCTAGCCCTAGCAGTTTCAGTAAACCTCAATGCAATCACCTTCAAACAAGGAATCTCATGAACCCTAACATCATCCGTAACTGTCCCCACAACCACAGCAATCTTATCATCCTAACAAAAACAAAATCACCAAGTTTCAACATCAATCAAAAACCTTCAGTAAATGAATTACAAAACATGACTAAAAAAATACCTTGCCGGACATGTAACGGATCAAACGAGAGAGTGAAATCGGAGGCTTGTTGACTTTGCTCATGAACAACCTCTTCAGAATGACAGCATTGAAGTTGCTTCCGGTTCTCCTCACCAAAAAACGGTAAAGCTAAAGAGATAATTGATAAAATTGAAGTTTAAATTACAACGATTTCATAGTGCATATGAACAACAGATGAATGGAGGTGTGTTGTGATACTTTGACGAGGAGTTTGAGGTAGATATCATCGGATCTAGGGGCGGTTCTTTTGGTGCGTTTACTCTTACCACCAGCAACAAGATCGATACCCTACGATAATGAAACAAACAGAGAGAATAATATGTAAGGGACAATTTGAAGAAGATGAGTTTGTACTGGGTTAATCGAAGAAGAAGATGAGTTTTATACCGATGAATGTGCCATATCTGCAAAAATAGTCCACGTAGGATGCCAGCTAGGATTGCAAACCAACTCAGTTACTGATTTTTTAACTGAGTGGTGAAATGACAAACAAAATTAAAAGTTTGGGGTGTCACAGATCAAAGTGTTAGTTGCGGGTGTTATCGGCCAATTCTTCAAAGTTAAAGGTGTTAAAATCCAATTGGCCTTCTTTTTATGACATATCTGCCACTAGTCAATAACAATACATATACTCATTTACAATATATACATTTATAGTGGAGGGTTCAAATGAGAAGATTTTTTTTTATGAAGAAAAAAGAAGAAGTTTCAACCAATAAGAATACTTCATTTTACTTCATTTAATATTTGTATTTAATTTTAATATAAGGGTATATTGATAAACTTACATAAATCATTAATATGTATTCTTCCTCATTAATAACTAGTTAAATTAAATCTGTAACTCCTTTTCAAAATATAAACTTTTTCCAAATTAAAAAAAAAACAACTTAATTTAAAGTGTAGAATAAATTACTAGTTGTGTAGGATAAATTACGAGTGGTGTATGATATATTTCGAGGTGTGTAGGATAAATTTCGACTGTGTATGATAAAATTCTATAATGTGTAGGGTATATGTAGGAAAATTTTGATATGTGTAGGTTTTGTAGATTATATGTAGGATAATTAATAATTAGTTTACTAATTAATTAAAGAGAGAAATTAATGATATGAGTTATAAATGAAATAACATTTTACTAATATGCCCTTTCTTATTTTTCTTCTCACATTAAATTTCTTCTCAAATGAACATTCCCCTACATTTATAAGGGTGCAAGGAGTGGTTAGACACTTAAGAGTGGTAAACTAAAAAATCAACTAATGAGAGTGTGCCATGTCAAAGTGGTAAACTATGCTCAAAAGTGTTGACAATGATTAGACTCTTGGTGAAGTGGTAAACTATTTAAAAAAAGGAAAAATGTGTGATTGGTTGAGATTGGAATGGACCCGACCCCCACACTACCCTCTCTCTCTCACACTACCCTCTCTCTTTCATGATTCCCGAGCGGCATCCCTTCACCGCGTGATTAACGAAACCGATCGGCAAAGGGTCGTCGGCGGCGGTGTTGGTCGCGCGGCAAAACCCTTTGCCCCTCCCCTTTGCCGCACCACTCCGGACACCCTAAGTTTCGGCGGGAATGGTTTTCTTACGTGGTTGGCCAAAAGTGGCGGCCACTTTTGTTTTTTTTTTCTTTTTTCATATAATAGTTATTTATAGGTCATGCTAAATTACAATTATATCCTAAGTGTAAAATTACGATCTTGCCCCCCGATTCAAAATAAAATTTTGCTTTTGCCCCTGCTTAAATTTACGATTTTGCCCTCAGTTAAAAAATACAATTTTGCCCCCAGTTCAAAATAAAATTATGGTTTTGCCCTCAGCTATAGTCCTGCTAAATTACGATTTGGTTCCCAGTTTAAAATTACGATTTTGTCCCCAGCTAAAAAATACGATTTTGCCCGCAGTTAAAATATTACGATTTTGCCCCCAATTCAAAATAAAAAAATGGTTTTGCCCTCAGTTCAAAATATTATTTTACCTCTATTTTAAATTACGAATTTACCTCAGCTAAAAATTGCAATCTTGCCATCGTTTTTTTTTGGGCAAAACCATGGTAGTGTTTTGTTTTACTTGGTTGACTCAATTTTGTTTTTATTTATTCCAAACAGCTTCCTAGCACTCGCTAATTGGTCCTGACAAATTATTGTTTTGCCCCAAACTCTAAATTACACGCTTGTCATCGTTTTAGTTATTTTTTTATCATAACTATGGTAATGTTTTTCTTTAATTGGTTAATTTGATGTATCTTTTTTGATATCGTGTTATAAGTAGCATATATAACTAACCGACATAAAGACGTACGTTATTAAACTAAGAAATAATCGGTTTAGCGCCCCGCAACGTGGGCGGCGCATTACTCTAGTTCACAATACATAAGGACAATGTTGTAATTAAATTAGAATTTGAGGGCTTTCCATTTTCTCTAACTAAGGATACAATGTTATGTAATGTGTCATACCTACCCCTCTAAGCAGTCAAAAGTCTCGAAGCCCAAAAACACAATTTTTTTTGGAAGGTGACTTTCTATGTACTGGACCTATTGGTCACCGGGTTCATGTCGAAGACATTCCCCCGTCAGCCCCGCACTCTCGGACGCGATGTTCGATCGGGCCCTGGCCGCCGCGCAAGCTGACTTCCGCCCGGAAACCATACTGCCCCCACACGAGAGACTCGCTAGGGTAACAGCTGGGTAAAACCGGGTTGCCCTCAAGACCGCACTATGCCTCGGTAGGATACGATCCATCATTGGGACGTCCCCCCCTAAGACCACAGTGGGAGTCGAACCGGTGACCTCCCAAAGGAGGAGCCGGCCAACATAACCCAAGTGGGGATACCACTGGGCCACGGGAAAGGGATCCAAAAACACAATAATACTGTAATAAAGAATATATATTAACGGATAGGAAATAAAACAAATTTAATACC
>JARYGA010047423.1:5000-7500 GCA_030545235.1 Helianthus tuberosus
ACCTATGGGGCCATGCAGGAACTACGTCCTTTGATGATAGATATTGGGCGTGTCCCAATTCCACAGCAAGCAAGCAACGCCCCTATAGGCAGATTCCACCCGCTTGAACTAGCAATTGCGGGCTGGCTGTGCTGCCGGAACGTTACCTTAAAGCAAGCATCCTTGTGCCATCATCTCGTCCAGACAATAATACCCAACATGGCTGACAAGCTCAACCGACTTTACCCATAGGCACGCTTGCCTGAATACCTATGGGGCCATGCAGGAACTACGTGGGTCGCTGATACATATCGGGCGTGCCCAATTCCACAGCAAGCAAGCAAGCAACACCCCTATAGGCAGATTCCACCCGCTTGAACTAGCAATTGCGGGCTGGCTGTGCTGCCTGAACGTTACCTTAAAGCAAGCATGCGTGTGCCATCATCTCGTCCAAACAATAGTACCCAACATGGCTGACAAGCTCAACCGACCTTCCCCATAGGCACGCTTGCCTGAATGCCTATGGGGGTGCCAAACTACCGAAGTGGGGCTCAGCATGCGTTTGACACCTCTTTCCTCTCCCTTGGGCACTCTTGGGGTAAAGACAACCGTCTCAACTAGCTCACAATGCATGTGCTTGCCTTGGCCTTGGCATGCCTTCATAGCACATGCTTGTCCTTGGCATGCCATCCCAGCACACACCAAGGCATGCCATCCCAGCACATGCCTTGGCATGCCATCCCAGCACATGCCTCTCTACCCCAAGAGTACTACCACCCCCCTATATATACATTCTGCACAAAAAGTAAAGTGACAGGAACAGACATTAATTTTTTGAGAAATCATAATTTTTGAAGGCAAGCACGTGGTCAGCCACGCTTTCAGGTCGTCGTGCGGGAACAAGGGCAGCGTGCTGGGCAGCGTGCTAGGCAACATGCCATGATGTGGGGCGCTTCCAAGGCAGCATGGCTTGTTTACTAGGCAACATGCTGAAATGTGTGGGCATCGATCGATTAACTAGCAAACGTCGTTGTTGCTTGTAGGCATCGTGTGTGGCATTTACAAGGCACCGGGCTTGATTTATAGGCAACGGGGCTTGGGGAGACCGACGCCTTGCTTGTATAGGCTTTAAACCTCGTGTCTCGTGTGCTTCTATCTTGCCCTTGCTTGGGCACAGGGGTTGCTCAAGCCCCTAGTCTCCCCTATATATACATTTTGCACAAAAAGTAAAGTGACAGGAACAGACATTAATTTTTCGAAGAATCATAATTTCGAGGTTTGCTGGGCGTCGAGGCAACGTGGGCAGGCAACGTGGGGGGGGAGGGGCGCTTGGTGGGGGGGAGGGAGGGGAGAGGGGCGCTTGTTCTCGGTCATCGTTGGGGCATTTGGGCTGTTATGCGCGCGCCACCAGCCTCCTTTTGCTTGGGCGCTCACCTAGCTTGCCCGGGCATGGGCTGCTCAACACCCACCCCTCCCCTATATATACATTTTGCACAAAAAGCTAAGTGACAGGAACAGACATTAAATTTTTGAGGAATCATAATTTTCAAAACCCCATCAAACGACGTCGGATTGGCATGAAATTTTGCGTGAGACCTCGGTAACGTGTTTTAAGGGGTTTGGATGAAAAAAATTCAGTTTTCGGGTCACGAGGGCCCGTTGGCCCGGCTCGGTCGGCCCGTGACGCTTGTTTGGCGTGGGTTGTCCGTAACCCCATGAAAGAACGTCGGATCGTCCCGAAACTTTACGTGGCTGTTGTAGGGCCCAAGTAGGGTCGTTTCGGTTCACGGGCCGGTTTGATCGGGTCAAAACGTTGACTGGGCTCGGGTCGGGACCGAGCGCCCGTGTGGTTCAACCATAACCGTATCAAACGAGGTCGGAACGGCACCAAACTTCATGTGAGCCATCGGGACAAGTTGACGGTGGTCTTGGGAAAGAATAATCTGGATTCGGGCCCACGGGCCTGCGGGCCCGGTACGTTCGCTTTCTCGGGATTCTTCGTAACACCACCAAACGACGTCGGATAGCCACGAAAGCTGACACGGTTGTTCACGGGCATTCTTATGGTGGTATCGGGTCACGGCTTCACGTCTCGGGTCAACGTGTTGACCGGGCCGTGTTCGGGCCCGATTTGTCGTTGGGCCTTGGTTCGGGCCCGTTGTGCTCGGATCGACACCAAACTTTGTACAGGTTGTTCACGGGATATTCTTACGTGGTTTGTGAACACGAGTTCACGTTCTCGGGCCAGGTCTTCATTTGGGCCTTGTTCGGGCCCGATGTGTCGTTGGGCCTTGGATCGGGCCCGTTGTACGTCGGATCGCCACGAAAGTTGACACCGTTGCTCGCGGACATTTTTATGGTGGTGTCGGGCCAACGTGTTGAACGGGCCTTGTTCGGGCCCGATGTCGTTGGGCCTTGGGTCGGGCCCGTTATGCTCGGATCGACACCAAACTTTGTACAGGTTGTTCACGGGACATTCTTACGTGGTTTGCGATCACGACTTCACGTTCTAGGGTCTGTT
>JARYGA010047423.1:57500-60000 GCA_030545235.1 Helianthus tuberosus
GCAAGCAACGCCCCTATAGGCAGATTCCACCCGCTTGAACTAGCAATTGCGGGCTGGCTGTGCTGCCGGAACGTTACCTTAAAGCAAGCATCCTTGTGCCATCATCTCGTCCAGACAATAATACCCAACATGGCTGACAAGCTCAACCGACTTTACCCATAGGCACGCTTGCCTGAATACCTATGGGGCCATGCAGGAACTACGTGGGTCGCTGATACATATCGGGCGTGCCCAATTCCACAGCAAGCAAGCAAGCAACACCCCTATAGGCAGATTCCACCCGCTTGAACTAGCAATTGCGGGCTGGCTGTGCTGCCTGAACGTTACCTTAAAGCAAGCATGCGTGTGCCATCATCTCGTCCAAACAATAGTACCCAACATGGCTGACAAGCTCAACCGACCTTCCCCATAGGCACGCTTGCCTGAATGCCTATGGGGGTGCCAAACTACCGAAGTGGGGCTCAGCATGCGTTTGACACCTCTTTCCTCTCCCTTGGGCACTCTTGGGGTAAAGACAACCGTCTCAACTAGCTCACAATGCATGTGCTTGCCTTGGCCTTGGCTTGGCCTTGGCATGCCTTCATAGCACATGCTTGTCCTTGGCATGCCATCCCAGCACACACCAAGGCATGCCATCCCAGCACATGCCTCTCTACCCCAAGAGTACTACCACCCCCCTATATATACATTCTGCACAAAAAGTAAAGTGACAGGAACAGACATTAATTTTTTGAGAAATCATAATTTTTGAAGGCAAGCACGTGGTCAGCCACGCTTTCAGGTCGTCGTGCGGGAACAAGGGCAGCGTGCTGGGCAGCGTGCTAGGCAACATGCCATGATGTGGGGCGCTTCCAAGGCAGCATGGCTTGTTTACTAGGCAACATGCTGAAATGTGTGGGCATCGATCGATTAACTAGCAAACGTCGTTGTTGCTTGTAGGCATCGTGTGTGGCATTTACAAGGCACCGGGCTTGATTTATAGGCAACGGGGCTTGGGGAGACCGACGCCTTGCTTGTATAGGCTTTAAACCTCGTGTCTCGTGTGCTTCTATCTTGCCCTTGCTTGGGCACAGGGGTTGCTCAAGCCCCTAGTCTCCCCTATATATACATTTTGCACAAAAAGTAAAGTGACAGGAACAGACATTAATTTTTCGAAGAATCATAATTTCGAGGTTTGCTGGGCGTCGAGGCAACGTGGGCAGGCAACGTGGGGGGGGAGGGGCGCTTGGTGGGGGGGAGGGAGGGGAGAGGGGCGCTTGTTCTCGGTCATCGTTGGGGCATTTGGGCTGTTATGCGCGCGCCACCAGCCTCCTTTTGCTTGGGCGCTCACCTAGCTTGCCCGGGCATGGGCTGCTCAACACCCACCCCTCCCCTATATATACATTTTGCACAAAAAGCTAAGTGACAGGAACAGACATTAAATTTTTGAGGAATCATAATTTTCAAAACCCCATCAAACGACGTCGGATTGGCATGAAATTTTGCGTGAGACCTCGGTAACGTGTTTTAAGGGGTTTGGATGAAAAAAATTCAGTTTTCGGGTCACGAGGGCCCGTTGGCCCGGCTCGGTCGGCCCGTGACGCTTGTTTGGCGTGGGTTGTCCGTAACCCCATGAAAGAACGTCGGATCGTCCCGAAACTTTACGTGGCTGTTGTAGGGCCCAAGTAGGGTCGTTTCGGTTCACGGGCCGGTTTGATCGGGTCAAAACGTTGACTGGGCTCGGGTCGGGACCGAGCGCCCGTGTGGTTCAACCATAACCGTATCAAACGAGGTCGGAACGGCACCAAACTTCATGTGAGCCATCGGGACAAGTTGACGGTGGTCTTGGGAAAGAATAATCTGGATTCGGGCCCACGGGCCTGCGGGCCCGGTACGTTCGCTTTCTCGGGATTCTTCGTAACACCACCAAACGACGTCGGATAGCCACGAAAGCTGACACGGTTGTTCACGGGCATTCTTATGGTGGTATCGGGTCACGGCTTCACGTCTCGGGTCAACGTGTTGACCGGGCCGTGTTCGGGCCCGATTTGTCGTTGGGCCTTGGTTCGGGCCCGTTGTGCTCGGATCGACACCAAACTTTGTACAGGTTGTTCACGGGATATTCTTACGTGGTTTGTGAACACGAGTTCACGTTCTCGGGTCAGGTCTTCATTTGGGCCTTGTTCGGGCCCGATGTGTCGTTGGGCCTTGGATCGGGCCCGTTGTACGTCGGATCGCCACGAAAGTTGACACCGTTGCTCGCGGACATTTTTATGGTGGTGTCGGGCCAACGTGTTGAACGGGCCTTGTTCGGGCCCGATGTCGTTGGGCCTTGGGTCGGGCCCGTTATGCTCGGATCGACACCAAACTTTGTACAGGTTGTTCACGGGACATTCTTACGTGGTTTGCGATCACGACTTCACGTTCTAGGGTCTGTTTTTTTATTGGGCCTTGTTCGGGCCCGATGTATCGTTGGGCCTTGGATCGTCCCAGTTGTACTCGTTTCGACACCAAATTTGAC
>JARYGA010047423.1:127500-130000 GCA_030545235.1 Helianthus tuberosus
AAGCTCAAGCGACTTTACCCATAGGCACGCTTGCCTGAATACCTATGGGGCCATGCAGGAACTACGTCCTTTGATGATAGATATTGGGCGTGTCCCAATTCCACAGCAAGCAAGCAACGCCCCTATAGGCAGATTCCACCCGCTTGAACTAGCAATTGCGGGCTGGCTGTGCTGCCGGAACGTTACCTTAAAGCAAGCATCCTTGTGCCATCATCTCGTCCAGACAATAATACCCAACATGGCTGACAAGCTCAACCGACTTTACCCATAGGCACGCTTGCCTGAATACCTATGGGGCCATGCAGGAACTACGTGGGTCGCTGATACATATCGGGCGTGCCCAATTCCACAGCAAGCAAGCAAGCAACACCCCTATAGGCAGATTCCACCCGCTTGAACTAGCAATTGCGGGCTGGCTGTGCTGCCTGAACGTTACCTTAAAGCAAGCATGCGTGTGCCATCATCTCGTCCAAACAATAGTACCCAACATGGCTGACAAGCTCAACCGACCTTCCCCATAGGCACGCTTGCCTGAATGCCTATGGGGGTGCCAAACTACCGAAGTGGGGCTCAGCATGCGTTTGACACCTCTTTCCTCTCCCTTGGGCACTCTTGGGGTAAAGACAACCGTCTCAACTAGCTCACAATGCATGTGCTTGCCTTGGCCTTGGCTTGGCCTTGGCATGCCTTCATAGCACATGCTTGTCCTTGGCATGCCATCCCAGCACACACCAAGGCATGCCATCCCAGCACATGCCTCTCTACCCCAAGAGTACTACCACCCCCCTATATATACATTCTGCACAAAAAGTAAAGTGACAGGAACAGACATTAATTTTTTGAGAAATCATAATTTTTGAAGGCAAGCACGTGGTCAGCCACGCTTTCAGGTCGTCGTGCGGGAACAAGGGCAGCGTGCTGGGCAGCGTGCTAGGCAACATGCCATGATGTGGGGCGCTTCCAAGGCAGCATGGCTTGTTTACTAGGCAACATGCTGAAATGTGTGGGCATCGATCGATTAACTAGCAAACGTCGTTGTTGCTTGTAGGCATCGTGTGTGGCATTTACAAGGCACCGGGCTTGATTTATAGGCAACGGGGCTTGGGGAGACCGACGCCTTGCTTGTATAGGCTTTAAACCTCGTGTCTCGTGTGCTTCTATCTTGCCCTTGCTTGGGCACAGGGGTTGCTCAAGCCCCTAGTCTCCCCTATATATACATTTTGCACAAAAAGTAAAGTGACAGGAACAGACATTAATTTTTCGAAGAATCATAATTTCGAGGTTTGCTGGGCGTCGAGGCAACGTGGGCAGGCAACGTGGGGGGGGAGGGGCGCTTGGTGGGGGGGAGGGAGGGGAGAGGGGCGCTTGTTCTCGGTCATCGTTGGGGCATTTGGGCTGTTATGCGCGCGCCACCAGCCTCCTTTTGCTTGGGCGCTCACCTAGCTTGCCCGGGCATGGGCTGCTCAACACCCACCCCTCCCCTATATATACATTTTGCACAAAAAGCTAAGTGACAGGAACAGACATTAAATTTTTGAGGAATCATAATTTTCAAAACCCCATCAAACGACGTCGGATTGGCATGAAATTTTGCGTGAGACCTCGGTAACGTGTTTTAAGGGGTTTGGATGAAAAAAATTCAGTTTTCGGGTCACGAGGGCCCGTTGGCCCGGCTCGGTCGGCCCGTGACGCTTGTTTGGCGTGGGTTGTCCGTAACCCCATGAAAGAACGTCGGATCGTCCCGAAACTTTACGTGGCTGTTGTAGGGCCCAAGTAGGGTCGTTTCGGTTCACGGGCCGGTTTGATCGGGTCAAAACGTTGACTGGGCTCGGGTCGGGACCGAGCGCCCGTGTGGTTCAACCATAACCGTATCAAACGAGGTCGGAACGGCACCAAACTTCATGTGAGCCATCGGGACAAGTTGACGGTGGTCTTGGGAAAGAATAATCTGGATTCGGGCCCACGGGCCTGCGGGCCCGGTACGTTCGCTTTCTCGGGATTCTTCGTAACACCACCAAACGACGTCGGATAGCCACGAAAGCTGACACGGTTGTTCACGGGCATTCTTATGGTGGTATCGGGTCACGGCTTCACGTCTCGGGTCAACGTGTTGACCGGGCCGTGTTCGGGCCCGATTTGTCGTTGGGCCTTGGTTCGGGCCCGTTGTGCTCGGATCGACACCAAACTTTGTACAGGTTGTTCACGGGATATTCTTACGTGGTTTGTGAACACGAGTTCACGTTCTCGGGTCAGGTCTTCATTTGGGCCTTGTTCGGGCCCGATGTGTCGTTGGGCCTTGGATCGGGCCCGTTGTACGTCGGATCGCCACGAAAGTTGACACCGTTGCTCGCGGACATTTTTATGGTGGTGTCGGGCCAACGTGTTGAACGGGCCTTGTTCGGGCCCGATGTCGTTGGGCCTTGGGTCGGGCCCGTTATGCTCGGATCGACACCAAACTTTGTACAGGTTGTTCACGGGACATTCTTACGTGGTTTGCGAT
>JARYGA010047423.1:172500-175000 GCA_030545235.1 Helianthus tuberosus
GCAAGCAACGCCCCTATAGGCAGATTCCACCCGCTTGAACTAGCAATTGCGGGCTGGCTGTGCTGCCGGAACGTTACCTTAAAGCAAGCATCCTTGTGCCATCATCTCGTCCAGACAATAATACCCAACATGGCTGACAAGCTCAACCGACTTTACCCATAGGCACGCTTGCCTGAATACCTATGGGGCCATGCAGGAACTACGTGGGTCGCTGATACATATCGGGCGTGCCCAATTCCACAGCAAGCAAGCAAGCAACACCCCTATAGGCAGATTCCACCCGCTTGAACTAGCAATTGCGGGCTGGCTGTGCTGCCTGAACGTTACCTTAAAGCAAGCATGCGTGTGCCATCATCTCGTCCAAACAATAGTACCCAACATGGCTGACAAGCTCAACCGACCTTCCCCATAGGCACGCTTGCCTGAATGCCTATGGGGGTGCCAAACTACCGAAGTGGGGCTCAGCATGCGTTTGACACCTCTTTCCTCTCCCTTGGGCACTCTTGGGGTAAAGACAACCGTCTCAACTAGCTCACAATGCATGTGCTTGCCTTGGCCTTGGCTTGGCCTTGGCATGCCTTCATAGCACATGCTTGTCCTTGGCATGCCATCCCAGCACACACCAAGGCATGCCATCCCAGCACATGCCTTGGCATGCCATCCCAGCACATGCCTCTCTACCCCAAGAGTACTACCACCCCCCTATATATACATTCTGCACAAAAAGTAAAGTGACAGGAACAGACATTAATTTTTTGAGAAATCATAATTTTTGAAGGCAAGCACGTGGTCAGCCACGCTTTCAGGTCGTCGTGCGGGAACAAGGGCAGCGTGCTGGGCAGCGTGCTAGGCAACATGCCATGATGTGGGGCGCTTCCAAGGCAGCATGGCTTGTTTACTAGGCAACATGCTGAAATGTGTGGGCATCGATCGATTAACTAGCAAACGTCGTTGTTGCTTGTAGGCATCGTGTGTGGCATTTACAAGGCACCGGGCTTGATTTATAGGCAACGGGGCTTGGGGAGACCGACGCCTTGCTTGTATAGGCTTTAAACCTCGTGTCTCGTGTGCTTCTATCTTGCCCTTGCTTGGGCACAGGGGTTGCTCAAGCCCCTAGTCTCCCCTATATATACATTTTGCACAAAAAGTAAAGTGACAGGAACAGACATTAATTTTTCGAAGAATCATAATTTCGAGGTTTGCTGGGCGTCGAGGCAACGTGGGCAGGCAACGTGGGGGGGGAGGGGCGCTTGGTGGGGGGGAGGGAGGGGAGAGGGGCGCTTGTTCTCGGTCATCGTTGGGGCATTTGGGCTGTTATGCGCGCGCCACCAGCCTCCTTTTGCTTGGGCGCTCACCTAGCTTGCCCGGGCATGGGCTGCTCAACACCCACCCCTCCCCTATATATACATTTTGCACAAAAAGCTAAGTGACAGGAACAGACATTAAATTTTTGAGGAATCATAATTTTCAAAACCCCATCAAACGACGTCGGATTGGCATGAAATTTTGCGTGAGACCTCGGTAACGTGTTTTAAGGGGTTTGGATGAAAAAAATTCAGTTTTCGGGTCACGAGGGCCCGTTGGCCCGGCTCGGTCGGCCCGTGACGCTTGTTTGGCGTGGGTTGTCCGTAACCCCATGAAAGAACGTCGGATCGTCCCGAAACTTTACGTGGCTGTTGTAGGGCCCAAGTAGGGTCGTTTCGGTTCACGGGCCGGTTTGATCGGGTCAAAACGTTGACTGGGCTCGGGTCGGGACCGAGCGCCCGTGTGGTTCAACCATAACCGTATCAAACGAGGTCGGAACGGCACCAAACTTCATGTGAGCCATCGGGACAAGTTGACGGTGGTCTTGGGAAAGAATAATCTGGATTCGGGCCCACGGGCCTGCGGGCCCGGTACGTTCGCTTTCTCGGGATTCTTCGTAACACCACCAAACGACGTCGGATAGCCACGAAAGCTGACACGGTTGTTCACGGGCATTCTTATGGTGGTATCGGGTCACGGCTTCACGTCTCGGGTCAACGTGTTGACCGGGCCGTGTTCGGGCCCGATTTGTCGTTGGGCCTTGGTTCGGGCCCGTTGTGCTCGGATCGACACCAAACTTTGTACAGGTTGTTCACGGGATATTCTTACGTGGTTTGTGAACACGAGTTCACGTTCTCGGGTCAGGTCTTCATTTGGGCCTTGTTCGGGCCCGATGTGTCGTTGGGCCTTGGATCGGGCCCGTTGTACGTCGGATCGCCACGAAAGTTGACACCGTTGCTCGCGGACATTTTTATGGTGGTGTCGGGCCAACGTGTTGAACGGGCCTTGTTCGGGCCCGATGTCGTTGGGCCTTGGGTCGGGCCCGTTATGCTCGGATCGACACCAAACTTTGTACAGGTTGTTCACGGGACATTCTTACGTGGTTTGCGATCACGACTTCACGTTCTAGGGTCTGTTTTTTTATTGGGCCTTGTTCGGGCCCGATGTATCGTTGGGCCTTGGATCGTCCCAGTTG
>JARYGA010047424.1:0-74681 GCA_030545235.1 Helianthus tuberosus
AATTTGTGGTTTGTAACTTATTTCAAATGTCGATGTTTCTAAACAATGATATTGTGGTATTTTCTCACTATTTTTAATGGATGAACATCTCGTATTTTTATCATATAGCATTGTTGTGATTGTTGCTATGGTATTAAGAAGTCACACCAAATAAACCCACGCTTCCGCAAAAGCCAGGGTGTGACAGCTTGGTATCAGAGCCTCGATCATAGCGAACTAGGATTCATTCTCGAGTCTAGACTATGATCACTAGGGCTCTCACGAAAATGTTTTCAAACATTTTTACATTGCATACACTAAACGTCCAGATCCAGGGCACAAACATTTTTACAAACAAAAGGCACAAATACACATTTCCAAAAATTTATATTTCAGTCTTAGAGACTGAGGGAGTACAGCCTTAGAGGCTGGGGAGGTTCAGTCTTAGAGACTGAGGGATTCAATCTTAGAGATTGGGGAGGTTTAGTCTTAGAGACTGGGAGGTTTGGTCTTAGAGGCCAGGGAGCTAGTTTGAGAAACTAGGGAGTTAGTCTTAGAGACTGGGTGAGATAGTCCGGAGAAGACTAGGATGATTACTTGTTTACATTGATTGTGACTTACATGCGTTGTTGGATTATTTTATGCTATGACATGGGATGTTATGAGTTATTGTGTTATTACATACGCATATTACCTACTTACTATACTATGCTATGACACTGGTGTCGACTATAGTTTTGTATCACTAGAATTTAAGAAAATACTTAGGTTAACTGCTAGTAAGTTAGACATTCCGTACTCAATTGAACTGGCTAATGGGAAGCTAGTGGAAACGAATGAAGTCATCAGAGGATGCGTGATAAAGCTGGGAGAAAACGAGCTTACATTAGACCTACTGCCAGTCAAGTTAGGAAGCCTCGATGTGGTAGTAGGGATGGATTGGTTGTCAAGCAACAGAGCCATGGTTATAGGGATTTAGGTTATTAGAAATTACTTTTGACCTAGACTATAACTACCTAGGACAATTTTCCATTAGCAAACTCTTCCGTTATCTTTGCTTTTGACTATCCTTATCTTTTGTAACCAATGCCTTGTCACCACAGACCTCATCTTTAGACTTTGCAAATGCTCATCACCTATCCTTAGGTGGTTATTTTCAAAATCTCTTCTGAATTTTTTTAAATTCTCATCGAAGTCTTGGGCTCTAATAACGAACTCGTGCAATCTGGAAGAGTGGATGCCTGTATTCTGAGTTTTCTGTCTAGGCAAGCACTTCGTATATATCCTAACTCGAAGGACCAGTTGTGCTTACCTGGGAATTATTGGGATGAGTGTTCACTTATAGGCTAAAGCATGACTTCATTAAATTATAAGGACCCAAATATTTTGACTTGTTACCGATGTCGTTTATTCGATATCCATCTTATTATGTGTTTTCTATCCTCATCATTGATTTTATGAAACTGTTTCATCAAAACATTTCATCTTGATTCCGATGACCACATGCTTACCCCTACTACTTGTAGATACTTAATTGGTCCAATGACTCTCTTGCCCATAAAATTTCTATTTAACATAGTTATTAAAACAACGATTACACTACATCATTTTACTAAGGATGTCCACTACCAAGCAGAAACCAAACCAACTTTTATCGTATGTCTACAAGATCTTATCAATAATGGAAGATTGTTTTACCGAAACTCTTTCCAAATTCAAAATTATTTTCAGGTTTTACACCTAACTTACTAAGATATTAACCACTCCACCACTTGATCCCTATTCCTTTCTCTCTCGATGAATTATCGTGCCGACAGAATTGCTTGTTTTCTTCCATTTCATTTCTTTCTTTTCGTCATGCTGCCAAAACACGACAAAACTTTCACCCTGATTTTCAGGGATTAAACCAACACACGCGGTTCTTTTTAGTAATGGAAACATGCTACGCTCATACCTGTATACAATTTATCACAAGTTTATTCTCAACATTCGAGAGACTCGAACTCTATAAGATCTAGTCATAATATTTTCTCACACCATCTTCATTCCTTTCACTTCTGAACTTTCCTCTGTATCGACCTAACCCACTGCCGTTGTCAGAAGTACCCAAAGTAACCCATACTCAAACTTTTCTTAGTTCAACAAAACCCAACATTCAAATGGCATATTTCCCAGTAACACATGCTGAATCCTCAACCGCAGCAGGAATTCACCCATTCCTTCGGTTTGCTGAGTTACCCATTCGTGAGAAGTATCAGAAACTCAAGAACCTTGAAGTTTTTACCATCGGCAGTATTGATTGGCATCGAATAGAAATGGTTGACCCCAGTGGATCACTGTCAATATTACTATCGCATAATACACCCTGGCGTCGTTTCTTCGACATCTTAGAGCCATCATATGATGAACTGGTATATGAATTCTTGTCCACTTTCTATTACAAACCTAAAAGAAGTTTTGCCGATGAATCCATTCATTTTCGGCTTTGTGGACAACTTCATAACATGTTATTAACAGAATTCGCAGTTCGTCTGGGTATATATACCAATGAAGAAGTTAGACGACCCATTTTTACGAAGGCATCAACCTCCTATACCTATGTGAAAATGAAAGAATATTGGCGACGCCATGCATCAAAAGCATGGTGCGGTAACAATAATTCTATAAACTTCAAAGACCCTCGTTATCGGTATATGCACATTGTTTTAGCCAACACCATCACGGGGGGACGCCAAATTTGTCAACAAAGGGTTAGTTCAACCGGACTCTTCCATTTGCATAGTATTTTTGAGCAAGTTCCTTGTAATATTGCCCACGAGCTTGCTAAATATTTTTCTAGTCAACAATCAAATCCTCTGAGAAGTCTTATGGGAGGATCCTACATTACTAGACTAGCAAAATCTTTAGGTATCTTAAGTGACCAGGTTATCCAAGGATTATCTCCACCAAAGGCACCTGGGGTTATAAATCCTTACACCATGAGGCTAACCCCTATTCATATTAGTACACTATCACAACCATCACAGTCGGAGGGAGCTCCAGTCATCTTAGAGAATACCTTCCCACAAAATTTACAACAGTCATCGTCACAATTTCTTCCATCGTCTTTTTATCGTTATGATATACAACCACAGCTGCCATACATACACGAAAATATTCCAACTGACCCACCCCAATCATTAGCACCAAACGTCTCGCAAGACTTCACACCGATAGTCTTCGAGGAGGCTCCAATGACGCAAGATGAATTGTTTGATGAAAGCATGATGATCCAAGATCAATTAGGATCGGAATCATTTTTGCAGTCACCGTTATCGCCACATTTCTTCCAGTCACTGATGAACGAAGTAGGACAACTACCACCAACTGATAGAGCATGCCCAAGTACGATGCCTCAAATGCATCTACCTCCAAATCGAGTGGTAGTTGAAATGGCTAGGTTAAGCAATCAGGTCCAAGACTTGTCAAAACAAGTACAATGGCTGACAGAAAGAAATAACTGGTTGGAAGACATGCTAAGACAATTAGTTGCTCGGATGGAATTGACTCTACCACTTCCACCACTTTTTAGTTCTGAGTCTGAATTTGATTAATTTCCATTTTATCTTTGAACTCCTAAGACGAGAATAACCTTATGCCTAGTTCTCAAAAGGTGATTGAAGTAGGAATGCTTTAATCTAGTCTATAGTTTTAGAGCCTCATTCTTATGATTTGCTTGAAACTACTTACATGATACCTTAATTGCTTTTATTTATTCTTTTACGATCTTTTAAACGTATATGTCACTTATGTGTTAACACTTAACATGCTATACTTGTTCTACATGTACCCGTACGATTTATCAATATTAAACATACCTTACATACCTCAAGTGTATCAAAAATTTTCGTTTAAGTGTTAATTTTTTTTTATTTATGGTAATAAAAAAATGGTGAAACCGGCCGTCCCCGGGATCGAACTCGGGTCTAGGCCACACCCTTTCGCGCGCCTAGCCAACCGAGCTAGGTGCCTAGTTTGTGAAATTTCCGTTTTGGGTTAAATATAAGCATATGTACAATAACTCCCTTACTTCTTACTAAAAGACACCTACTTATCCTCCTTATGTTGCTAATAATTGTTTTATTGTCCCATTAATTATGTGCCATTCTTGACATGTTATACTTGTTTGTTTAATCTTCAAACAAATACAGTTTGCTTCGTATATTGATACTGAATGCATAAATTACAAACACATGTACTCTTGGTACAGTAAACTTACATTGTTAATGACAATCCATGCTTAGTTTATAAATGCACACTATTAGTTTGATTTATGTGAAACAAAATTTCATTTTGCTTGAATGAAATACCTACGACTAATTTTTTTGTATACAAAACAAACGATGCTATCATTACGAATCTGAAATACGTTTTGATTCAACTAATGTTGTGCAATATTGATGCTTGTTTAATTTAAACAATACCTCAATCTTATTTGTTTTCCTCACCTAACTAGAAGTGCTATGTGGACCATGCAACGAAACGCGTAATTTTGGGTGCACACTTAATTACGGGATTCGATGCATGAGAATCATAGTAAGCCTTGTTAAGTAAGGTGGCATATAAAAACATTATGTGGTTATGTGATTATCCATTATCTGCTCATTTGTACACACGATTGTTTGCATAATGTTTACATTACAAATCCAGCATAACATAGTGCCATGCAAAATAATTTCTATACAATGATAATTTCCTCAAAATTATCAGCACCAAACAATGACTTGCTTATATTGTTAATCATTACAATTCCATTCTATGATCTCTTTCGAATAAATTTCGGGACGAAATTTTCTTAACGGGGGGAGAATGTGACAACCCTCAAAATTACAGGTACTGTAATTAATTTTAATTACGTACTTAATGACTGTGCTTGATTACAACTGACAATTTAAACTGCTCTATGATTTTTATATCGTACATACACATGCATCATATTTTATACAGTCACTCCATTTATTACACACAAGCTTGAGTAATAAACTTGATGCACAAAACACAGTTAACACACTGAACGGATAACTTAGAAACATGTTGACAATGCCAACACATAGCCAAACAATAGGTTGAGGGACCTATTTGACATTCTTTGAAACTTGCTAGAAAACATCGAGGACTAAAACCGTCGTTATTTGAAAGTATAAAGTTTAGGGACTAAATGGTTATTTTTGAAACTATATAAATACAAGGGTTAAAGTGCAATTACTTCAAACTATAAGTTTTGGGTTCTTTTTGTAAGTTTTGGAAACTTATTTTATAAAGAAATAAATATATAGTTTTGAAATAAAAGTTCAAGGTTCATTTGGTCATTCTTTCAAACATAAACTCTAGGGACTAAAGTTGGCTTTCTTAAACTCATTTTAACTAAAGACCCTAACCTGGTTAACTTTCATATAAGGATTTCTTCTTTAAAGCTTAACTCAGTTAACTCTTTTAACTAAAATAGGTTAACTAAGTTAGTTCCTATATAATAAATCCTTCTTTAAACACTAACCTAGTCAGTCAAACTAACTGACTATTACAGGGACCATTTGTGACATTTCCAGAAACTTTAAGGGCCATTTTTGTACAAAATGAAACTTGAGGGGCCAGAGTGTAAATTCTCAAAAATCGGATAAAAAGGGGGTCTCCTGGGTGAGAACCGGCCCTTGTGAGATTCGAACCGGCAACCTCTCGCTTGTAACACGAATGACTTAACCAGTTTATCCTCTGTCCAGAGCTGATAATATCTGGAACTTTAATTCAAATATACTATTATTGGAATATAATAATATTAGTAATTAAATATTAATTCAGTTATTAAAAAGGTTTTTGGAAAACCTTAAGAAACCGGCCACCACAAGGATCGAACCTGCGTCCATTCGGAAACAACCACAACGCACAACCAGCTGAACTATCAGCTTGGATGTGAATTGTATGTGATTATATTTTATATATACACACTTCGGAAAACAATCTGATTATATAAATCAGATCTGCAGGTCGCGGATCCGACCGAAAACCACCAATTTCGCCCAAAACCGAATATTTCCACTTCCTTCATCACTTTTAACCTAACCCATAATGATTAGAATGCTTTTCCTTAAACAAATCGCACTAAGAACGCACTAAACGACCAAATTATATATCTTTTTATAAAAAAAAATAAAAATATTAAAAGTGGAACTAATCCACTAATTTTTGTGTCGGTTTGATCAAATTTTTCGTGTATATAAGATTCCCTGAACTCTTACAAATCTTGCACACCCATTAGAACACTTAAACATACTGTTTTTGACGAAACCCGATCGGAAACATTCGCCGGAGTTCATAACTCGCCGGAATTTTGTCGAAACCGCACATCCGATCGATACCGGTCACTTTTTATTCGTCTAATCGGTATGATTTCACTCGTATTATGTTTCTGTAAAGTTAATTTGAATATACCGTAGTTTTGATCGGGTTTCGGGACTGTTGACTTTCGTTGACCGAATTGGGGAAGAAGACAATGAATAGTAGTTTTATTTATTTCCTTTTATTTAACATATTTTTCAATAATTCATATTAAATTGATTTTAATCAGTTTAAGTCCGAAAATTTTATCTGATATACTTTAATTACTGATTCATTTATTAAAAATATTTTGTTAGTCAAAATGTTTATAAAACTATTTTTTATAAATTAAAAATAGTTTAATCTTTGCACAATTATAATAAATCGATTTTTATGAGTTAATTACTGAAATTTTTACACAAATTATTTCAAGAAATAATCTTTACAAAAATAATACTGTTGCTCGTATTTTATATAAATTTGATATTTATATAAATAAATCAGTATTTATACTTATTTATATAGTTTAATTTAATGTAATTAAATTATATAACTATATGATTTTGATCCAAAATTATTCTTATGACAAAATATGCATTATTCTGAATTTATATAAATTTAGAATCTGAATTTTTATTATGTTTAATTATTTAGATAATTAAACTTATATAAACTTATTTATTGTTATCATAATCATTTTAATTCATTTTATTTATTTAAAATGATTCAAAGGCCATAATAATTATTTTAAATCAGTAATATTCAAGTTCAAATAATTAAAAATGTGATTTTAATTAATTATTTTTGATAATTAGTTATATAATTATCACATTATTTCTTTTAGACAAAACACTACCGAATCCTATAGATTTAGGATCTCCGCTCATTCGATTAAACATTATTGTTGATACATATTCCATATTATTGCATGTTCAATCAATTAGAGTGACGTGGAATATTATTCCCAAGAACTCTCACATTAGCATATTTATTTGGACTTACTCAAAATCAAGGTGAGTTCATGTCCCCCTTTTCTCTTAACAGTTTTCAGTTTTATACTTCGGGGGTGGAATACATGTTACAATTATTACAGACATTTTATACATGGTATGGTTAGCTTAAGGAGGGTTTACTACTTAGATCATGTGAGTGGGTAGGTGGAACTTAAGGCCATTAATCCTCGTTGTAGGACCGAGGGTCATGAGCGGTAGATCTATTTGGGTGTAGCGAGCCCAGCTCCTGAGTCCACAGTACGGACCATGGGGTGACTTTGAGCCCGACGCACAAATTTGCTAGGTTTGAGTCTTCCTACTGCATTTCACACATATCAATGGCCTTGCAAACCATTGGTGATCTCTTTATTTCCTTATTGCTACATACCAGGGACTTTCATACACTGTTTACAAAGGATTATACATACATCGTTACAAAGGGACATTTATACACACAAGACATATTTTAAAGGCTTATACACACTGACTTACACATGAACTCGCTCAACCTTTTGTTGATTTTTCAAACTACATGTATTTCAGGGAACTAGCAGGATCTGGCAGGGTATGCATGTGTCTAGCTGCGTTGGATAAATAGATGTCATCCAAAGCTGTGAAGTTTGAGAAGTGTAACCTATTCCTGGACGGGTTACATATCTCTAAACCTCGTCTTATTTAAAGTCTTTTGGTGTCCTATGAAAATGTTTTAAATAATTTGTGGTTTGTAACTTATTTCAAATGTCGATGTTTCTAAACAATGATATTGTGGTATTTTCTCACTATTTTTAATGGATGAACATCTCGTATTTTTATCATATAGCATTGTTGTGATTGTTGCTATGGTATTAAGAAGTCACACCAAATAAACCCACGCTTCCGCAAAAGCCAGGGTGTAACAATGCTGGATGAGCATATGCAACAGAAATGCAATGTAAAACTATGTATTAAGTATGCACGTAATGGACATACATAGCATAAGTGTGATGTAAAACAATGTACTAAGTATGCACACAATGGACATACATAGCATGAAATGTAATGTAAAGTGATGTACTAAGTATGCACACAATGGGAGTAGATAGCATGAAATGTATTGTAAAGTGATGTACTAAGTATGCACACAATGGGCGTACATAGCATGAAATGTATTGTAAAGTGATGTACTAAGTATGCACACAATGGGCATACATAGCATGAAATGTATTGTAAAGTGATGTACTAAGTATGCACACAATGGGCATACATAGCATGAAATGTAATGTAATCATGTACTATAAATGTACTAATGAACATAGGAAGTATATGATGTGAAAACAGGAAAGCATGAAAGTAACAAGTAGGCACATGTGTTCCACCCCCAAAATGTTTGGAAAACAGTAAAAGAGGGGTCTATGTACTCACTTGAGATTGCTCAGAAGTCCTAAGATAACCACCAAGCAATGCTAGATATCACGGAATCAAACGGCACCTAATATAGGTAGGTAACTATGTTAATAAACCGGACCTATATCGGAGGATCGAATAGAATGAGGGTTCGTAAACCAAACGAGTATGGTGACTCATGTAATATGGTTTAACAAAGGCCACATACTAAAACGAAACCTAACCTAAGTGCTTGTGACCCATTACGACCCGTTTAGGTAGCTTATGCTACTTTAACGCGTCGTTCGCGTGAAACGCGTTCGGACCGCCTAACTAGTCCTATGACAAGTAGAATATGCCTTAACATGCCTAATATTGTTGCCAAATCAGTTTAGATGTCAAAAGTTATGTCACATATGTTTATAATGAATTTTGGCATCAAAGGGGTATTTTGGTAATTTACCTAAGGCATATAAACTACCTATCATACAACTACTTAAACGAAGCGACCATAAGGTATAACCTCGGAAGGTTATTCCCTATATACTATGGTCACCTAATGTGTTTTGTCGGATCCTAATGATCGACCAAATGGGTCGGGTTCAAAGGTATAAGCGATTTATCAGATCGCTTACCCTTACGACCCTAGACAACGTGGTAATCAGTAGGCATAGTCACAAGGGACTATAACCATCGTGATTACATTCACGTTGCGAAGTTCAAACGAACTTCGCATTGACCATAAACTGGTCAACGCAGAAAGTCAAACAAAGTTTGACTTTCGGACTCGAAAAGCAATAAAAGAATGAAGGAATACTTACGAAGGGTCCCCGAATGCTAATCTAGATCAAAATAGCTCAGGTATGAAACAAAGGTTTCAACTTAGAGCACATTAGATCAGATTCTTGTGAGTTTGAAGCAAATGGGGGTGGGGTATTTATAGTATTTCCCGAACCGTTAAGATCGTTTCTTGAATAACGTGATCGAATCTCGTGCGTACACTTGTTGGAATGTTGTGGTTACTAAAAATGGCCCCTAATGAGCTGAAAGGGCAAGTGTGGGTTTGTGGTTGTGAGTTAAACAGCTGTGATCTGCTGACTAATCGATCTTATCTGATCTGGTTAGGCAGTCGCGTAGCGCGACGGTAAGAGCCTTAGCGGCTCGCGCTACGCCACCATGCACCTGATTCAGAAATGTTTCAAAAATGGCAGAAATGGTCCCTGCAGCCCGTTTAAGCTATTTTCGATGCGTTTGAACCCCGTTAACCTCATTTCAAGGCTCTAAAATGAAGTTAAAGTATAGGGAACTCAAAACATGCTCAAAAATATCTCAGATGTCGGTTCGTTTGGCCGTACGATCGCGATGTTCGCTTAATTACGACGGAATGCGCATAAGCGCGAAAAACGATCCAAATGACGCGACGAATGGATTTTTCTTATTCTAAACACTAAAATAAAATATTTTAGTGCTTACATAAATTTTTGGATGCCCGGAGGTATTCAGAACGTAAGTTATGCGCGAAAGTGCAAACTTGTGCACTTTTTGACGCTTTTAGTCCCTGAATGACCCAAAAGTTTATTTTAGCATACCGAACACCTAAAAGCCTATTTCTAAGCTATGTAAAGGATATTTATGGTATGTTTAACTTATGTTCATGTTTCGGAATGTTCGTTACAGTTCAAATTGGCATACTTTCGCAGTTTGTCAAGTTTAGTCCCTGTAAGCGAATTAACTTGGTTTTGCCATACCAAAGCCTTCAAAACTTATTTCTAAGTTATGTAAAGGTTATTTAAGGTATGTTAAGTATATTTCACTATTCCGGAGTGTTTGTTGCATTAAACTGGTTATATTTACGCATCAGCGCGCGTATAACCTTCCAGAAAGCGATTTAGAGCTTGAAATCGAACAAGAGTTGATATGTGCAAAAGATACACATATTTATACAAGTCCAAAGTATTAAATACAATATTTCATTGGTTTGGTATTTGTTTGATGGTCGCAGTGACACAGGTGTCACACAAGGAGTGAAAATATGATTTTTGTACACATTACCAAGTTATGTCATATTTTCAAACAAGAAGAAAATATATTATTTTTGAGAGATAAAAATATATTTTCCTAGTATATTTAGAAGACATGTGATGCTTGGGAAAAATATATATTTTTTTGAAAATATATTATTTTGGAAACTACAATACAAGAATACAAATACACATGTACGAAATACTCCCATCCATGTGAAACCCTAACTCTCTCTCCTTTAGGCGATTTTCGATTCTTCATCATGAATCCATCAGTTTTTCTTCGTAATCTTATGCATAACAGTCTGTGATTAGAGTTTTGTTTTTCAAAACCCTATAACGAACTTGTTAGCATTAGTGATCGATCCAAAAACTAGGGTTTTTCTTGTTTTTTCAATCGCTGCCTTAGTAATCTTGTTCGATTCTCTGATTTATTAACCTGGTTGTTATTGATTGCGGTTAGCTGAGTCTAATTTAGCTAGATTGATACTCTGGATTAATCGATTAAGGGTTGAGATCTGATTCTAGGGTTTAAAGGATTAGGGTTTCTAATTTCTAAGTTTTCGGTTTTCTGGTTTTCGGCTGGTTTTCTTTGCATGGTGATTTGTTTTTCTTGCTAATGGAGAGAGGTGTCCATAACAATCTGAATGAACGTATAAAACCTGGGGAAAATTTGTTTTTTGATCGAGGAAAGCCTCCTACAAGAATCCAGGGTTTAGCGTCTCGGGTAGTCGATATTGAGGGTAAAACGCTGATGCCGAGGAGGGGTGTTGTGTCGTCGGCTGCAGCTGAAACTGGTAAGTTCAACGTCATTGATGAATTGTCAAAAATTACTGTTCCGGTTGAACCTGTTTTGAAAGAGGATGTTCTTATGCATGTTTCGGATAATAGTCAGAATGATAACGGTGCTGAATAGAATTTGGTAGACTCTTTACATGGGTCGGGGGTTGATCAAAATGATGCACAAAAGGGTCCTATGAAAGTATCTTATGCTGATTTAGTGGCTAGGCCTAATGGTAAGAATATAAACTTTCGATCACTTGCAAGTTCTGAGAAACATGAGGATTGTGATGTTGTACTCCCTAGGGAATCGATTAGAGTGGTTCAGGATAAATTAGCAAACACACTATATGGGTATTTTTTGGGAGATCGTATAGCATATCCAGTAGTGGAGTACTTTGTGAAAAATCAATGGAAAAAGTTTGGGTTACAAAGAACGATGATGAATGCTAACGGATTCTTTTTCTTCTAGTTTGCAGAGAAGGAGGGTATGAATGCTGTTCTTAAGGAGGGTCCTTGGATCATTCGATCACAACCACTATTTTTATGTGAATGGTCTCCTACCACTAAGTTGGAAAAAACGGAAGTCAAGAAAGTGCAATTATGGGTCAAGATTCATGAGGTTCCTATTGCCGCATATACGGAGGATGGCCTTAGCTTGATAGCTACGGCTGTAGGTGAGCCGAAACAACTTGACTCGTATACCACCACGATGTGTACGGATTCATGGGGCCGTAGTAGTTATGCTAGAGCATTGATTGAAGTATCGGCTGATAAGGATTTGAAAGAGGAAATTACGATGGCTATCCCGGTTTTGGAGGGTGAGGGGTATGTTAAAGAAACTATGTATGTTGAGTACGAGTGGAGTCCTCTTCGATGTTCTCATTGCTGTGTGTTTGGCCACTCGGATGAGCAGTGTCCGAAGCATCAAACCATATCTGGTAATCATGTGATTGATGATAGGAATCGGAAATATGTGGATAGAGTGAAAAGGCCGGACCAAGGTCGTAGGCCTGATAAGAAACCGGTGGTTGACGAGGAAGGGTATATGGGTGTACATGCCAAGAAAGTGGCTAGGAGAACAGGATTTCAAGTGAACAAACCAAAACAGAAATTTGAATATCGTCCTGTAGTTTCGAAGCCGAAGAATGTGGTGGACAAAGAGGTGCAGATTGAAAATGTTTTCTCTAGCAATCCGTTTGATGTTCTGAGGAACGAAAGTGGGGATCAAGGGCAAAGTAGTAAGGATGCTGGTGGTGGTCAGGAGGATTCGGATGAAGGTGAGTTTCTTGACGGTTATAATGAAACTGATGAATTTATCATGGGTGGTACCATTAACACGAATAAAAAAGGGGCAAGCACTCCTCCTCCGATAGTTTCTGATGGTTAGTCTAGCAACGTGGAATATAAGAGGATTGAACCGTCCTCTTAAACAGAAAGAGGTTCGTCAAGTTCTAAAAGATAGTAAACTTAGTTTGTGTGCTATTTTGGAGTCTCATGTGGATGTGGTGAATTTAAGTAAGGTTTGTTCGTCAGTTTTTCGTCATTGGGATTGGACATCTAATGGAGGTTGTTGTGATAAAGGTACTCGTATTATCATCGGTTGGAACCCGGAGGTTTTTGACGTTATGGTTTTATTTCAATCGGACCAGCTCATGCATATTCAACTTGTGTTTAAAGAAGACAGCAGAATTTTATTTTGTTCTTTTGTTTATGCGGCTAACTACTATGTTACTAGACGTGCTTTATGGGCTCAATTATCTTTGCATAAGCATGTGGCAGACAACAAGCCTTGGATAATTATGGGTAACTTCAACACGGCTTTACACCTGGAGGATAAGTCTGTAGGAGTGTCCTCTTTCTCTCCAGGTATGCGTGATTTTCAGAATTGTGTGTTAGATATTGAAGTGATGGATATAAATAGATCGGGTCTCCATTACACATGGAATCAAAAGCCGAAGAAGGGTGTTGGTTTGCTAAAGAAGATTGATCGGGTGATGGGTAATTCTCAATTTATTGCTGATTATCCGAATTCGGTTGCTATTTTTCATCCTTATCGGTTGTCTGATCATGCTCCTTGTATTCTTAAAGTCCAAAATCAGCTGAAAAGGAAACATAAACCATTTAAGTTTGCTAACTTTTTGGTTCATAAAAGGGACTTTATGAGTATTGTAAAGAAGTCTTGGGAGGTGAATATTAATGGTGTGATTCAGTTTTAGGTTGTAAAGAAGCTTCGTCAGTTAAAGTCTCCGATGCGAGCTTTATTATTTAGCCAGGGTAATCTTCACAAAAAAGTAATAGAACTTCGTGGTAAATTGGATGACATTCAGCATGAGATTGATAATGACCCTTCAAATGTGGTGTTAAGAACTCGAGAAACTGATCTAACTTCTGCTTATCAGGAGGCTTGCTTAGATGAGGAAAGATTTCTAAAACAAAAGTCGAAAATGGAGTGGCTTAGGGCAGGTGACTCGAACACTGCTTTTTTCCATGCAGCTGTAAAAAGTAGGAATCATTGGAACCGGATTCAGGTTATTACGGATGCTAACGGGGTCATGCATGAAGGGGAGGATGTTAACTCTATTTTTGTGCAACATTATGAGAAGTTCTTGGGTAGTAGTGATGATCTTTCTTTGCAACCTTCTCCTGATTTATTTACTAAACATGTGAGTCCGATGGATGCTTCTAATATGGTTCGGCCAGTCACGGTAGATGAGGTGAAAAAAGCTATGTTTGCGATAGGTAATGACAAGGCCCCAGGTCCGGATGGGTACACGACTGCTTTCTTTAAATCAGCTTGGCCGATTATTGGGGATGATGTTTCCAAGGCGGTTATGGATTTTTTCGCTACAGGTAAATTACTTCAGGAATTAAATCATACTCTTATTGCTCTTGTACCAAAGAAATCCACTCCGATGATGGTCACGGATTACCGCCCTATTGCTTGTTGTAACGTCTTGTTTAAGTGCATTACTAAGATCATTGCTGAGCGTTTAAAAGGTGTTTTACATCAAGTTGTTAGCATAAACCAATCTGCGTTTGTCCCTGGGAGAAAGATATCGGATAATATTTTGTTGACTCAGGAGCTTTTACATAATTATCATAGAAGTGCAGGTCCGCCTAGATGTGCATTTAAGGTGGACATTCAGAAAGCTTATGACACGGTTGATTGGAAATTCTTAAGGAATGTGTTGCTTGGTTTCGGCTTTGATTCTAAAATGGTGGAATGGATTATGATATGCGTATCGACGGTTTCTTATTCTATATGTGTCAATGGTAACATTTACGGGTATTTCAAGGGGAAACGGGGACTTCGACAAGGAGATCCTTTATCCCCTTATTTATTCACTCTTGTTATGGAGATGTTGACGTGTATCCTTCAGCATACTACGCGGATTGATGCTTCTTTCAGGTTCCACAATAAATGTGAAAGACAACGAATTATTAACCTTTGTTTTGCAGATGATTTATTCTTGTTTGCGAGAGGAGATATTAATTCAGTCAAATGCATTATGTCTTCCCTTGCAAACTTCACAAATATGTCTGGGTTGGTGCCTAGTATTCAGAAAAGTACGGGCTTCTTCTGTAATGTGCCTACTAATGTTAAATCCTAGATTCTGGATTTTATGCCTTTTGAGGAGGGATCGTTGCCAGTTCGATATCTAGGAGTTCCGCTTATTTCTTCTAGACTTTTATACAAAGATTGTAGCATCTTAGTTGAACGAATGGATCAACGTATTATGAGCTGGAGAAATAAATTCCTTTCTTTTGCTGGCAGATTGCAACTGATTAATTCGGTTCTATCCGCTATGCATGTGTATTGGTCTTCTGCGTTTATTCTTCCTACTCGGGTTATTTTAGACCTTGAAGCGAAAATGAGGAATTTTTTATGGTCTTCTGCTGGTTCGTTTCAAAAGGGGAAGGCAAAAGTATCTTGGAAATCGGTGTGTGTCCCTAAGTTTGAAGGAGGATTGGGGGTTCGTCGTATTGGTGAAGTAAATAAAGCTCTTATGACCTCTCATATCTGGAGTATTTTGGTTAAACGTCAGTCCTTATGGGTTGATTGGATTCATTCGTATAGATTAAGAGGTAAGAGTTTTTGGGTTTGCAAGTCTGTGTCTAATTGTTGCTGGAGTTGGCGCAAAATCCTTCAGCTTAGGCCTTTCATCAGAGATTTTGTTTGGTCCAAGTTAGGGGATGGTAGCAGTACTTCGGCTTGGTATGACTCTTGGTGTCAATTGGGGCCATTAGGTGATTTTCTTTCGCAGAGAGTTATAACTTCAGCTGGGTTTAGGCTAAGTGCTACGGTTCAAGATGTTCAGCTTAATGGTGTTTGGAAATGGCCGATTGCGTGGAGAGATCTTTTCCCAGTTCTTAATCAGATTGATCACATTCATTTGGTTCTTAATCAACGAGATAAGCTTATGTGGAAGGATGGTAACGATTTGTTTGAGTACTCGACTTCTCAGGTTTGGCATTCAGTTCGGCAACGAGATCAAGAGGTGAACTGGATGAATTTTATATGGTTTCCCCAGTGTATCCCGAAGCATGCGTTTTTTATGTGGTTAGTTATTCGTCGGAAACTCTTGACACAAGACAAAATCCTTCAATGGGATATCTCAAGAAGGAAAAATATGAACATGATGTGTTGTCTCTTGTGTTATGCTAATACGGACTCTCATGCTCATCTTTTCTTTGATTGTAATTACTCGAAGCAAGTTTGGCAGTTGGTTCGTAGCAAAGGTGGTATGGCTGATGTTGGTTCTGATTGGAGCTCGGTTGTGGACTGGATGCTGGCTAGGTCTCGGTCTAAGTCGGTTTCCAACTATGTTAGTAGGTTGGTTCTTGCAGCTACTACTTATTTTATCTGGCAAGAGAGAAATGCTCGTCTCTTCAAGAATCAGACAAGACCTCCGGATGTGTTATGTGATACAATTCTTCATACGGTTCGTTATAAACTCATGGGAGTGAAGTTTAAAGACACTATAAAGGTGAGGGAGCTGCTTCGTGCATGGGAGATCTGTGATACTCGATTATTAGATGATGGCTGATTTTCTATATTGTTTTGTTGATCCTTGTCTAGATTAGTAGTCTAGTTGTTTTTATTGGTTGTCGTGTGGTTTGTTGGTTTACTTTCATGGGGTATGCCCCATGTTTGAACTAGTATGGTTTCTCCATACTACTTGTTTTGTATTGGTTTTGTTGATATATAGAATCACCGGGGTAACCCTTTACCCAAAAAAAAAATACTCCCATCCTTGGGAAGGAAATACGAAAATAAACACTCGAGAAGTATTATAACTTCGGATAATGTTAAAGACATAAAGGAAACGTAACTCAAAACATGAATACTAGGGCAAGGCACAGCCCGCTCATCTAATAGACCCTAGCACATTGTAGGTAGTCGTGTTTGTTGATGAGATTTGAGTTACGAGTACTGAAGACGCAAAACAGTGAGTTCATGCTCCCCCTTTTCTCTTAACTGTTTTTGGTTTTATAACTCTCGGGGGTGGAATACATGTACGAATGCTTAAACGGTATGAAATGCCTATGAAATACTAGATCATGTGAGCATAGACTTAATATTGAAATGCCATTAATACTTAATAAGGGACGAGGGTTAGATCTAACGGGTACGGCCGAACCCCACTCATGGTCACAACTAGTACCTAGTAGTGCTTCGGAGTTCCAGTCGAGGTTAATCGACACAGTCGAGGTTAATCGACACAGTCGAGGGTAATCGACACAGTCAAGGTAAATCGACACCGTCGAGGTTAATCGACACAGTCGAGGAAAATCGACAAGGGTATAAGCCATTACGAGTGCTTCCTATGTCCTCACATGCCTTAAAGTCCTTGTAAAACATTCATGTTCATACACGCTTTTCATACCTGTTTACAAAGGAGTCTCTCAAAGATTTACAAGAATTACAGTACACAAACAAGACGCATGAACTTTGTTGATGTTTTCCAAAATTACATGTATTTCAGGTGACTGGATGGATCTTGGGCGCGAGTGTCGTAACTAGAAGTAGACTTCAAGTTTAGATGTCATCCACTTTTGTTGAATTGTAACCTAGACGAAGGTTGTGTTTTAAAACTTAAATAACCAGTGTTTGTAATGCTCAAATTTTATGAATGGATGAACGTCGTTTTGATCATGTAGTTATTTATTACGATTGAATGCAATGATATTAAATCAGTCACACATCATACGCTTCCGCAAAAGACAGGGTGTGACACAGCTTACTGGATAATCTTGTGACAACTAGAAGTCGTCAAAAGAGTTATGTGGATGTGCGGCGTAAGCCTTTGGAATGTCAAGTCGGAGACCGTGTCCTACTCAAGGTGTCACCTTGGAAGGGAGTAGTGAGATTTGGAAAGAAAGGAAAACTTGCACCACGATATGTTGGACCATTTAAGATTGTTGAAAGAAGTGGAAAGGTTGCCTATCGACTAGAGCTACCTCCAGAGCTTGGAAATATTTATCCGACTTTTTACGTGTCCAATTTGCAAAAGTGTTTAGCTGACGCGGATCTTCACATTCCACTCGACGAAATCCAAATCGATGAAACGATGCACTTTGTCGAGAAACCTCTAGAGATAACGGACCGTGCATTCAAACAGTTGAAGAACAAACGGATTCGATTGGTCAAGGTTCGCTGGGAGTCCAAACGTGGCCTAGAGTTTACTTGGGAACGTGAGGACCAAATGAAGGCGAAATATCCGCAATTGTTCTCACAAGTTTCCTCTAGTTAAAATTTCGAGACGAAATTTCCTAAAGTAGGGGAGACTGTGACAACTGTGCTCTGTAATCGATATACAATGTAAAATAATTTAATTATCAATAAAACAATTTGCTTTGGTGTTATTATATGTGTTTTGGTGTTATTATGTGTGTAATTGTGTTTAATGATTTTACGATTTGATTCGATTCTGATTTCAAGCTTTAAATCGCTTTCTGGAAGGTTATACGCTAACTGGTGCGTAAACGAAGTCAGTTTAACACGAAAAACACTCCGGAATAGTGAAATAGGCTTAACATACCTTAAATAACCTTCACATAACTTAGAAATTGTGACAACTGTCAAAAAATCCAGGTATCCTGTTAGGATCTGAGTTTGGTTTTGATTGTGTTTTACGTTTGAATTAAGATGAACAATGAACAAGTAATGCAGCGGAATAAAATGGTAACAAACTTTTCACAATCAAACAGGAGAATTGCTTTCAACACACATTTTCAACAATGAACCGAATGATTGAATTTATTTCATCAACGATTACAATTGCATGCACGTAACAAACTCCCCCTCAGCCTGAGCTCACAGTGATTTGTTCGTACAGGAAGAAAGATGGTGAAGAGCTAATAGAACAGTACAGGGTACTGTTCTATTTATAGGCACGGACAAACCACTGAGGCATCTTTGCTGACGTCACCATGAAAGTGACATCTAACCTCCTAACAAACTCTAACAACTGATCTATACAAGTACTGCTATGCTAACAACTATTATACAATACATTACATAAAGACAAACTAACTACTGCTGAATCCTTACAGTGATGTGAACCCAGCAGCACTTGATATATCCAGCAGTGCTTGACCCATAGCAGTAGATTGAACAGCAGGACTTTAGTCTTTCTTCCTTAGTCTTGGACTTGATCAGCAATTGTAGGTCAGCAGTTGTACCGATCAGTGGATTGGAGGTCATCAGATGTTGAAACCACTTTCAAGGGGAGAGACTTGAATACATAACATCTGCTTATTCTGGATCCACTGCTCTGATCCAGTTTTGGCTATATTATCTGTTCATCTGATAGGGTTCAATCCCAACATATCCGTACAATTAATTAATATTGATTAGTGCTCAATGACTGTGCTGAATTACAACTGATGACTTAAACTACTTTCTGATTACTGCATCATACTTACATGTGCATAACATGTTACATAATGTCACCTCATTATCACATGCAAACTTTATTGACATGCATGATGCACAAAGCACAGCTAGCACAATTAGCGGATAACTCAGAAAATGCTGACGATGTTCAGTACATAGACAAACAGTGTTTTGAGACCCAGTATGGGCCAGAGACAAGGTACTACACTAGTATAGTGTGTAGGAAAGTGAGGATCACAAAACTGCTTCACTAGGTGATAGTTTAAGTGTCGGAAAGTGCCTAAAACTCATTTAAAGTGCTGAATTCAGCATTTTTCAGCAAAATTCAGCATTTTAACAAGCTAGTAATATGCAAAAAATTGACTAAATGGTCCTAAATGCTTTCCTAAGTGTCGGGAATTAAAAGTGTCACAAAAGGGTACTTAAAGATCACTAAACAGAATAGTTTGACACTTTAACGAACCAGTATCTAACCGAACAACCGGACATTACCCGAAACACCAAAATTATACTAGAGACATTGTTTTAATGTTTCTGAGCTAGTTATGATCCCCGAACACCTTAACACACTATATAACACATAATACACTTGAACACTAAACACTATACTTGAAATCTAACTTAATCACTTAACTACCCATTAAACACTAACCAAGACCCCCCCCCCCCCCTTAAGTGGACGGTCACAAGTGACCCCACCATAATCTTCTCTAGATCTTGCTTAATCTTCCTTGGATTGCCTAGAGATTATGTACTGTACTCAACAAACACAAGACCCATTGGATAAAAGCTCTAATATGTGTATAAGTATAACATGATGGATTAGATCTCACTCACTCCACAACACCACTCATCTCTATCCCTTGCTCCCTCATCTCGGCCGAACATAGCACCAAACACCACCATCATCTCCAACTCAATCCCATCCATTCCAAGACCATCCTAAGGTGTAAGAAGGTGTTTAAGGAAGTGTGGAGCTTGTGGATCTTGAAGGACCTCTCCCATTAGCTTTTATCCTCCACATTTGTCATCCACAACATCAAGTGTTCTTCCCTAGCCTTGTGCTAGTAGTAAGGCCCTTATGATCTCTTGTAATTTCATATTTTGATGGTTAATAGATGATGAACATTATTAATCTTCATGAACACTAAAGAACATAGTCATAAATCTCTAACATAAGCTTAATAGCATATGAATACTTGTTGATTAGTGATGATTTGCTTCTTGATGATTGATGATTTATGTTAGTGATGTTATACATCAAAAGAAACCTACTAGATTGTGATTAAACACATGATCTAGTAAGTTAAGGTGGTGATCTTGTGAAAGACCAAGATCATCATGCTTATTGTTTTCATGAACTTGAAAAATGAAAATGATTTTTGTGAATGATGTAGTATGTAACATGTTTACTAGACATAAATGTGGATGATTTCAAAGATAGTTTTTTCCAAAGAAACCAAGTTAATCACAAGATTTACATGAACATTGTTTTTAAAGAAACTAACCATGTTTCTAGTGGTGAAACAAGTATAAGAATACATTGTTTACAAGAAAAATTCAAGAGAATGATTTTTGGAAAAATCATCTAGTAAGTTTTAAACACCTAAATCTTTCAAGATTGAAGTTTATAAAGAAGTAAATATATTTTGGAAGGTAACCAAGTCTACTAAACACACTACCAAGTTACTACAAGTTTTTATGAAAGTTCACGTTTATGATCGTTATGTAGAAGCATTGTTTTGGCACTTGGTAAGTGTAGATTGATTGTTGATTGTTGTGATGATTTTTTAAAAGAAAATGATATGCTTTGATAGCATGGCACCTCCATTTTTAGGGGAAACTATGGCAAAAGTTTCTAAAAATATAAACACTTAAAGAAATATTTTCTAACAAATATTTACAAGTGTATTTTGATCAGAAGTTTTCAATATAAACTTTGCCAAAATTTTTGTAACAAAAATACAAATATTGGAGGTTGGTTTTTATAAATAAAAATGGGTAAATATATATTTAGAATATATATATATATATATATATATATATATATATATATATATATATATATATTAAAGACACTTGTGTGAATATTTGTATACTTTGTGAAATAGTTATATTATTTTAGGGTAAAATGATATGACTTAACAAAATACCAAGAAAATTACAATCCAAAGTATTACCAAAAATCACAAGGAATAAATATATAAGTTATACACATAATATTGTGGAACCGAACGATAGAACGTAACTTATAAAATATTCCGAAGAATACCATTGAAAATATATTTTTGGTAAATAATATTTTGGATGCAAGAAATGAAAATATGATTTTGTAAATATTACCAAAGTATATCATATTTTCGACAAGGAGAAAATATATATATATTTTTTTGGAAGTTAAAATATATTTTCTTGGAATATTTAGATGATATATGATTTTTGGGAAAAATATATATTTTCTTGAAATACATTATTTTTTTGGACAAAATAAGTTTATATATTTTCTAGGCGAGACTTGAAAATATACTATTTTGAGACTACAAACACAAGAATACGAAGATACTTGTATGAGATACCCCCATCCTTGGGAAGGAAATACATACTTGAGAAGTATTGTTACAAAAATATGGTTTAACCATTATTCCAAAATTTAATATAATTAAAGTTAAGATATTTATTATTTTAACAAGTAATTATAACTTGGAATAATATTAGAGACATAAAAGAAACGTAACTCAAAAAAGTAAATACTAAGGCAAGGCACGGCCCGTTCGTCTAATAGACCCTAGTACATTATAGGGAGTCGTGTTTGCTGAGGAGATTTGAGTTGCGAGAACAGAAGACGCAAAACTGTGAGTTCATGTCCCCCTTTTCTTTAAACTGTTTTGTTTATTAACTTCGGGGGTGAAATACATGTTACAAAAGGATTACATACAATTACAATTGGTATGGTTAGCCTAGGAAAGAACCATAGATCATGTGAATGGGTAGGCGGATACTTGAGACCATTAATCCTCGTATAAGGACCGAGGGGCATGAGTGATAGATCTATGTGGGTGTAGCGAGCCCACACCCATGAGGACCAGGGTGGCCCATAGGGTGACTATGTCTTCCAGCCGGAAGCCCAGTACAAATTTGCTAGGTTTGAGTCTTCCTACACCGTCACACATATCAGTGGCCTTGCAAACCATTGGTGATCTTTTCCTTGTTTGCTTTCATACCGGGATTTACAACTATACATACATGGTTTACAAAGGTTTTATACATACATACTCACAAACACATGAACTCGCTCAACTTTTGTTGATGTTTTCAAATTACAAGTATTTCAGGGAACTAAGTGGATCTGGCAGGTGTTGCATGTTTTCAAACTGCGTTATAAATAAAAGATGTCATCCAAGTCATTGGGGTTTAGGAGATGTATCTTAGTCCGGGACGAGATACATGTGACAACTGGCCCAAACCGGTAATTTCCGTACACATTAATTATTATTTAATGACTACAATTATGTGCTTAATTGTCAGCAATATCTGATTTCCTACTAAACAAGTGAATTCATGCATGTTGTATACTACAAAATATTGCTTTATGCATAAACGAGAGCGTTGCGTCAAAAATACTAGTAAACTCACCGGTAAGACACACTGTGTCAACAGAACTGCAGAAAGCAGTCAGACAATAAAATTGGAGCCTAGGTGTAGGTCCGACAACAAGAATGCATCAAAACCCAAGAGTACATACAAGGGTATAATATATATGCATTGCGAAAGCAAAATTAAGCACTAAAAAGCACCCGAAACGCACTTTAAGTGCAGAATTTATAAAATTCAGCAATAATTCAGCATTTAGACATATAAATATTATGCAGAAATGTCGTTTTATTATCCAGAATATTTCCCTAAGTGTTGGGAATCGATAGTGTTATAAAAAGATACTTATTAAACACTAAAAGGTGCAATTTAGCACTTTAACGAATCGGTATGCAACCGAACAACCGGACTATACCCGGAACATGAAAATATTGTTAATAACATTATTTATCTTTTTCTGAGCCAGTTAGGGTCCCTGGATACCCTAACACCCGTCATAACACACGACACACAACTAACCGGGTTAAGCACTTAACTAACTTACTTAACCTAACTAATATCCAACTAATTAGTTGGAATCGGACCAAGACCCCCCCTCTTTAGAAACCGTCCCCGTGTGGGGGACACACCTTGTCCTTCAAATGAATATTATAATCCATGTGCTTAGTATCTAGATAGCACAAAATCTTATGGTTAATAACCTTGAGAATTGTCTATAAGTTTAACACTAAACACACAAGAACATTTACTTAGCTTTTCACTCAACACAACTCTCTCTCCCTCTCTACCTAGCTCACGGCCGAACACCCCTCTCAACATACATCCATTTTCGGTTTTTGATCTTCACATTCCAATCATCTACAAGTGTTAAGGGTCGCATATAAGGAACCTTGGAGCAAACGGAAGGCGAAGGACCTCTCTACTTTGCTTTTATCCACCCTATTTGCGCTTAGATTCTTCCCTAGCCTCGAGCTAGTGGTATGTTACTTAAATCACCTTCTCGAACTATTTTAAAGTGGTTAATACGATTTGTAACGGTTAAAACTCGTAATCTTACAAGATGAAGCATAAAAGTCTACTAAAAACACTAAAAATGTTGGTTAAAAGCTCATATGTTGTGTAAATCATGTAGTAATTGATTTGTGTGATTATTTGGACCCGATCTATGTTGTGGTAGCTCGGATCGTCATTTAACCCGAGTTGGTCATGATCACGGATCATGACATAAGGTTGTTTTGGAAGTAACAAGGGTTAAAGGATGAAACTCTACCACACACGAATCATGAACTTGTGTAAAAGCGATTTTGTTTGTGAAATGGTGTTCAAAACTAGTAGATCTACGGATCTACAAGCGGTACTTTCAAAGGACCAAGTGTCCAAGAAATCATATTTTCTAAAGCCGAGTCTTACATGGAAAAGAATGATTTTAGCAAACACACGAGTATGTAAACACTCGTGTAACACAAAGTTTCGACAAAATAACAATTTTTGTAAATGTTGACCGGAAGTTGTAAAGATGTAACTTCTTTAAAAGCGAGACTTTCAAGAAACAAAGTTGATCTATACAAAGATCCACTAAAAATAATGGAAGGATACTACCTATTTTGGAAAAACCACAAGTTCATGTATTTCTGCGATTATATCTATTTTAACTAATTGCATATTGCTTATTGCTGAATGAGGAGATTGTTGACGATTTAAAAGAAAATAAACACATGTTTTGAAAACATGGGAAACCTCCATTTTTAGGGGAAACTCTGTCAAAATTTTTATAAATTTTGACACTTAGAAAAAATATAAGTTTTTGAGAAACTTATTCCCTAAAAATGTGTTTAAAAGTATTACCAAGGTTTCCCTAATTTTTGGTGATAAGAAATGAGGATTTCTTCAAAATAAAAGTGGATATTAAGTATGTATATATTTTTGAGAAAAATATATATATTATTTTATCACCAACTTTTGTGCTAAGTGTTTATAGTATGTGTTATACGTGCTAGCGTATTAAGACTTAAAAATACACTAAATACTCGTGAGGAGTATAAACATAAAAATACACATACAAAATACAAGATACATAATTCGGGTGCGAAGTGCAAAACACAAAAGACTTATATTTATTTTAGAGGAAATAATATAAGTAAGATACGTAGTTAAAAATATGAAATATTTTTAACACAACAATACAAATACAAAAGAGAGTGACTGTACTTGTGCGATGCAAGTCTAGTGACTAACATTAAGAAAACGCGTATAGGTTACGACGTTAATTAAGCAAATCCAGTGAAGTTTACGACGCACAGGAACGCAAAGTTGTGAGTTCATGCTCCCCCTTTTCTTTTAACTGTTTTCAGTTTTATACCTTCGGGGGTGAAATACATGTTACAAATATTACAATGTTTACAAATGGTATGATGGATACAAGAATGATACGAGAAATCGTGTCACGAATAGGGTACCATAAGCACCATTAATCGTGTACATACTTAGACCGCAGAACAAAAGGTTAGATCTAATGGGTTCCGGGCAGCCCCACTCTTGGCCACTCTTTTACCAAGCAGTGTTTTTGTGTCTCAGTCGTAAATCGACTACAGAAAAATGCCTATGGTTTGGTGACTTCCTATGTCGTGTCACATGTTAATGGCTTTGCAACCCATTAACACTTGATACATACAGAAATATTTGACTTATACATGAGTACGTGGTGTACACAAAAGACTTGATTTATACAAAAGACAAATTATGTTTTCATACAAAGTATACAAACGTGAAATACAAAAATTGCATGAATTCACACCAACTTTATGTTGACGTTTTTCCAAAACTCACATGTATTTCAGGTAACTAGGATGGATGTGCGCGTGGTCTTACTCATGCTCGTGGATGTCGCTTTGTTTATCTTTAAATAAAGTTGTGACTTTTAAGACAATATGTTATCTCGTGTTGTAAACACTTGACATATGTTTTCAGTAATGTAATATTTGAAGATATTTTTGAGCATGTAGTATGTTTACTCTTCGTATGCAATGAGAACCTTTCATGATCATACCTCGTGCTTCCGCCGCAGAAAGGGGTGTGACAATACATGGTCCTAAACCCGGGTTTTTTTAGATCTTTTGTCGAGTCTTTGTTAACTCATCACGCTTCCACAAAAGTCACACCAATACCCACTCATTAAAACATGTTGTGGTTTGTAACTTAACTTTGGCGTCAACGTTTCAGACAATTTATGTTGTGGTATTTTTCAAACTTAATTTATGGATGAACATCTTATGGTTTTATCATATAGCGTTGTTATGATTGAATGCTATGGTATTAAGTAAGTCACACCAATACCCACGCTTCCGCAAAAGTCAGGGTGTAACAGCTTGGTATCAGAGCTTCGATCGTAGCGAACTAGGATTCTTTCTTGAGTCTAGACTACGATCATTAGGGCTCTCATGAAAATGTTTTCACAAACATGTTTTCATTGCATACACAAAATGTCAAGATCCAGTTCGGTCAAAGAAAGTTGAGGTTTATGTTGCTAAGCTTCTAGTTGCGGCAGCTGCTTATACTATTTGGCAAGAACGGAATGCTAGGTTGTTTAAAAATCAAGTGCGTCCACCCGAAATGGTAAGGGATATTATTCTGAAAACAGTGAGATACAAGTTGATGGGAGCGAAGCTAAAAAAAATGATAGGGTGCGCAAGCTGCTTGGAGATTGGGAGATTACAAACGAAAGTAAAGATGATGGAGGCTGATTAGTATGTAGTTTTTGTTTGTCTAGATGTTTGTCTAGGTGTTTTCTTTCCTGGTTTATGTTTCGGTTTATTGTTTTGTTGTTGGTTTACTTTCATGGGGCATGTCTCATGATTGAACTGGTGTAGGCTCTCTACACTACTTGTTCTTTTTTGGTTGTGAATATATAGAATCACCGGGGTAACCCTTTACCCAAAAAAAAATGTCCAGATCCAGAAATAAAATATTTTTACAAATAAAAGACACAAATTACATTTCAAGGAATTTGTTTATAATTCAGTCTGAGAGACTGGGTAGTTCAGTCTGAGAGGCTGGGTAGTCTAAGAGACTAGTTGGGACAGTTTGAGAAAATGGGAGGTTTAGTCTGAGAGACTAGGTGGTTCAGTCTGAGAGACTGGGTGAGATAGTCTGGGAAGACTAGGATGCATACATGCTTACATTGTTAATGCTTATGTGCTTATTTGATGATTGTTGATATATGTGCATACGTTGTGGTTGTTTGTTACAGACACCATGTCCTCATCAGAGAGTGAGCTATCAGATACCGTAGACCCTATGGCCATAGTTTCAGACGATGAGATTGTCCCGGACCCTGAGGTTTTCACTTCGGACACTAAGAGTAGCGATGATGATGACTTTCAGCCTTTTGCCTTACCAGATTTTGGCGACATTGTACCGCTAGCTGATGGTTTTCCTGGCGAGGATCTATTTCTTGTTCCGATCCCTGCTCCTCTTCCTCTTGCTGCATTTCCTCTCGAGGATCTGCCTTTTGATGCCATGTCTGACGATGACATCGATCTTTTTATTGAGGGCCTCCCTAAGGGTGCAGAGGATGATGGAGCTCCAGTCGATGATGTCATTGTTGTTCCGCTTATTGAGATTCTAATCATTGAGATTTCGTCCGATCATTCTGGTCCTGATTCATTCAAGTCTGTGTCATCTACTACTTTGCACGCACTGGGATTACAGCGTTATCCCACCGATTCTGATTCTGACACGACTACGTCTGCCACACCTGTTCTTCCGTAGGACTTCGAGTTTGATGATGAGTTTGATCCTGACATTGATCCTGAGCCTGAGATTGACTTTATTCCTGACGATCAGCTTTTTGATGTACCCGCTGATCTTGAGTTAGCTCCAGCTGACCCTTAGCCTATGCTTGCACCCGAGCCTATACCTGCTCACGATCCTCTGCCTGAGCATAACCCTGCACCTGTTGACATACCAGTTGTTGCACCACCTTTACCCGATCCGATCCCTGCAGCCGCTGACCATGCTCCTTTTGCTGCCCAGATATGCATTCACCCGCAATGGGTGGATAGAGGATGACAATGACTTGCCTCCTTTCATTGAGCCTGTTACTCCCCCACCTGCACCAGTTGACATTGCCCCATTGCACCCACATGTGTCTGACATACACCGCACCGATCTGCCGATCACATTCTTACAGGATATCCCTCCACCCCGTCCAGGGGAGGGTCCATCGAGTCAGCAGCCCAGTCATATTCCTCCTGTGTTAGTAGCTTTTCCCTTTGTGCCACAGTTTTCACATACTGCTCCTTTTGCTACTGCACCATCGGGCGAGCCACTTATTTGGTTTCCGCCCAACACGATGCCTGTTTCTGATCCATACGACTTCACATTACACTGGTTACACGAGGGATGATCTGCTTTTGTCGTTACAGCTCCAGCAGGAGATGTTGTGTCGCAGAGTCATGGAGTTAGAGAGGATTCCACGTCCTCCGCCTTGTCCTTATCAGTCACCATTCGCGACTCCACCCGCTCCTCTTCTGCCATAACCAGATTTTGACGTTCGTTTCCTTACTATGGAGCAGCAAATTAGCTATCTGTTGCGTATCATTCATGCTCTTGAGGAGGAGTTAGCGCATGTGCACAGTCTGCTTTTCGTTCCTCCACCACCTCCTCCTCCACCATCAGCTTAGCAGGTTTTTGGTTTTATGCAGGTAGCATACTTTTGGTGAGAGTGTCGCTATTGAGCCCAGATTACACAACCTTTTGAAGACCACTTTTCTTTTGATTTTATGACTGTTGTAGTTTGATAGACGATGTGGACAAGGGTGATGTGACCCTGTAGTCCTTTTTGTTGTGATATGACACATTTGATGAACTTATAAAACTGTATTTGTGGTCATTGATATATGAAAGCTCAATCGCAATATTCTCATTATATGCATTGTTGAATTGTACATTGGTGAAATGAATGTGATGTTATATGCTTACTTGTGTGGACAAATGCTATTACATATACATGTCATGTACTTACTATACTCATTACGACCTGACCAATATAATCTTCTTTTAGAAGATGCCTCCACGAAGAGAAACTCGTCTGCCCACTACTAAGGCTGAATTACAAGAACGAATTTCACAAGCGATAGCACAGCACGAGGCCCTGCGCTCCGAGCAAAGCGGGGGTACCTCAGGAAGTAACCCACCTCATGGTAATGTTTATGTCGTTTGAGACACATTACGTTACATTTGGATATTCCATGTGCGATTCGCTAATGCTTTTTGTGAATGATGTTGCTTGTACAGGCTGTACCTATAAACAGTTCTTAGATTGTAAGCCTCTAAATTTCGACGGCACCGGGGGTGCTGTGGCTTTTGTTCGATGGACAGAGAAGACTGATTCTGTGCTAAGAATGAGTAAATGTGCGCTGGAGCACCAAGTCAGCTACATCTCCGGATTGTTCTTAGATGGAGAACTTTCATTGTGGAATCTCCAAGTTCAAACTCTAGGAGAGGCAGCAGCATACGCTTTGACTTGGGCTGAAATGAAGGATCTCATGCGCAAGAAGTATTGCTCCAGGGCTGAAATTCAAAAATTGGAAACAGAGTTTTCAAACCTCAAGATGGATGGCCCCAAGATTGCGGAGTATGTGCAGAGATTTCATGATCTATCTCGCGTTGTACCATACATGGTTAGTCCGGAATTCAAGCGCATCGAGCGTTTTATTTGGGGGTTGGCACCTCAGATTATGAGTATGGTGACGATGTCAAAACCTGCTACGATCATCAAGGCTATTGATCTGAGTGTAGCACTAACTGAGGAAGCGATCAGGTTAAACAAGTTTTCGATCTCTGACCAGAAGAAGAAAGAGACTCACGTTGAGTCATCAGGTGAGAACAAAAGGAAGTTCTCAAATTTTAAGAAAGGTACTAGCAGTGCTAACAAGATGGAAGAGGCAAACGCACCAGCCAAGGCCAAAATCGGTGCTGAAAACAAAGGAAAAGGGTATATGGGCACCTTGCTCAAATGCGATGCGTGTCAGTTGCATCACAATGGACGATGCCGAGCTGGAAGATGCGAGTCTTGTGGAAGAGTTCGTCATTCGAAGGAGACATGCTGGGTTGGTGCTGGTCGTGGCAATGGTGGCCAGAGAGGTTATGGCAGTGGGAATGGAAACGGTAACCGCGGTGGTTATGGGTACGGAAACCGCCCTCAAGGAGGAAATGGCAGAAATGGAAATCGTGGAAATTTTGGAAGCCAAGCTGGAAGTGGAAATCGCAACCAGAACAACAATCAGGGTAATGGGAATGGAAATGGTCGGGGACCAGGTTGCTTTACCTGTGGAGAAGTGGGGCATTTCAAGAGAGAGTGCCCAAAGCTCAATTAAGCTCAGGGAAGGGTTTTCAACATCGGAGTGAGGGAAGCTCGCCAAGATCCAAATGTGGTCACTGGTACGTTCCCTATCAACCAACGCTTTGCATCTGTACTATTTGACACCGGTGCCGATTATAGTTTTGTATCCCCAGAATTTAAGAGTATACTTGGGTTGGTATCTAGTAAGCTAGACATTCCATATTAAATAGAACTAGCTAATGGAAAGCTAGTAGAAGCGAATGAAGTCATTAGAGGTTGCGTAATAGAGCTTGGTGAGCACGAGTTTACGCTTGATCTGCTGCCACCCTTGGCACACATCGTGGACAAAGAAGCCACTGAGCCGAAGTTGGAAGATATCCCAGTCATGAAGGAATATCCTGAAGTCTTTCCCGAAGACTTGCCAGGATTACCGCCGCAAAGACAAGTCGAATTCCATATCGCTTTTGGACAAGGGATTTATCAGACCAAGCTTCTTGCCTTGGGGAGCTCCAGTTTTGTTTGTCAAGAAGAAGGACGGTAGTTTCCGCATGTGTATCGACTATCGAGAGCTGAACAAGTTGACCATTAAGAATCAGTATTCTTTGCCAAGGATTGATGACCTGTTTGATCAACTACAAGGTTCGAGTTTTTACTCCAAGATCGATCTTCGATCAGGTTACCACCAGTTGAGAATTCAAGAGGAGCGTATTCCAAAGACTGCCTTTAGGACTCGATATGGACATTACGAGTTCCTGGTTATGTCGTTTGGTTTGATGAACGCGCCAGCAGTGTTCATGGATTTGATGAATAGAGTTTGCAAGCCCTACCTCGATAAGTTTGTGATCGTGTTTATCGACGATATTTTGATCTACTCGAAAACGAAGGAAGAACATGAGCAACATCTAAGAGCTATTTTAGAGCTGCTTAAGAAAGAGAAATTATACGCAAAGTTCTTGAAGTGCGAGTTCTGGTTACGTGAGATTCAGTTCCTTGGTCACGTGGTTAACAGAGATGGAATCCATGTGGATCCCACAAAGATCGAGGCAATCAAGAATTGGGAGACTCTAAAGACGCCAACCGAGATCCGTCAGTTCCTAGGTTTGGCAGGGTATTATCACAGATTCATCGAGGATTTTTCAAAAATCGCTCAACCGTTGACCTCCCTTACTCAGAAGGACAAAAAGTATGAATGGGGAGACAAGCAAGAAGAAGCATTTAAGTTGTTGAAGAACATGCTTTGAGATGCACCGATTTTATCCCTACCCGAAAGCACTGATGACTTCGTGGTATATTGCGACGCCTCGCGTCAAAGTTTAGGCTGCGTGCTGATGCAGCGACAGAAGGTTATAGCTTATGTTTCATGCCAGTTGAAGATCCATGAGAAGAACTACACCACACATGATTTGGAGCTAGGCGCTGTGGTGTTTGCATTAAAGATCTTGCAACATTACTTGTATGGCACGCGCTGCACAATCTTTACTGATCACAAGAGCCTGCAGCACATATTTGATCAGAAAGAGCTTAATATGAGACAGAGACGATGGGTTGAGTTGTTAAATGACTATGATTGTGAAATCAGGTATCACCCAGGGAAGGCGAACGTAGTCGCAGACGCCCTGAGTCGGAAAGAGAGGATTAAGCCCATAAGGTTTAGGGCTTTGGAAATGATTGTTCAAACGGATCTCTCATTGCGCATTCGTGCCGCACAGAGAGAAGCTCTTAAGGAAAAGAATCTTGAAGATGAGTATCTCCGTGGGATGGAGAAACAGTTGGTACCAAATGAGGAAGGAACATTGTGTTTTATGGGAAGAATTTGGGTTCCCTTCTTTGGTGGCCTTAGAGAAATAATTTTTGATGAAGCTCACAAGTCACGGTACTCGATCCATCCAGGATCGGATAAGATGTACCAAGATTTAAAGGATTTCTACTGGTGGTAGAGATTAAAAGGTGATGTTACAACATATGTTGGCAAATGTTTGACTTGCGCCAAGGTAAAGGCCGAATATCAAAAGCCTTCAGGCCTTCTGCAACAACCTGAAATACCCATGTGGAAATGGGAGCATATTTCAATTGATTTTATAACAAAGTTACCAAGGACACCCAGAGGTCATGATACGATTTGGGTAATCGTAGACCCTCTGATGAAATCTGCACACTTTTTGGCGATCAAGGAAAAAGATAACACTAGCAAGCTTGCCGAGCTGTACCTCAGAGAGATAGTTTCACGGCATGGAGTACCTCTCTCGATTATCTCTGATAGAGACGGAAGGTTTGTGTCAAGGATTTGGCAATCCTTCCAAGAAGCCTTTGGTTCTCAGTTGAATCTGAGTACTGCATTCCATCCGCAGACTGATGGCCAGAGCGAACGAACGATTCAAACGTTGGAAGATATGTTACGAGCTTGCGTGATGGATCTGGGTGGTAGTTGGGACACTCACTTACCCTTGGTAGAATTCTCGTACAACAACAGCTACCATGTGAGCATCCAAGCTGCACCATTTGAAGCTCTCTATGGACGCAAGTGTCGATCACCGTTATGCTGGGTAGACGCGAGTGATAGACAGCTTGTTGGTCCCGAATTGGTTCAGGAGACGACAGACAAGATTATACAGATCCGAGAGCGCATCAAGGCGGCTCGTGATCGACAAAAGAGTTATGCGGACCAAAGGAGGAAACCTTTGGAGTTTGAAGTGGGAGATATGGTTTTATTAAAGGTTTCACCCTAGAAGGGTGTAGCACGCTTTGGAAAGCGTGGGAAGTTGAACCCGCGATATATTGGACCATTCAAAATCCTGGAAAGGATTGGTCTTGTAGCTTACAAGTTGGATCTACCCGCAGAACTGAATGGCGTTCATGATACATTTCATCTATCTAATCTGAAAAAGAGTCCAACTCAAGAAACAGTTGTCGTTCCTGCCGATGAAATTCACATTGACGACACACTCCACTTTACTGAAGAACCTGTTGAGGTTACTGATTGGAAGGTTAACAAGACACGCAGGAGCAGTGTTAAACTCGTCAAGGTTCGTTGGAACGTGCGACACGGCCCAGAGTTCACTTAGGAGCGTGAGGATCGCATGAAAGCAAAATACCCACATTTGTTCCCCAACACCCCTGCAGCTAGTAGCAGAACTAAAATTTCGGGACAAAATTTTCTTAACAGGGGGAGAATGTGACAACTGTCAAAAAATCCAGGTATCCGTACAATTAATTAATATTGATTAGAGCTCAATGACTGTGCTGAATTAAAACTGATGACTTAAACTGCTTTCTGATTACTGCATCATACTTACATGTGCATCACATATTACATAATGTCACCTCATTATCACATGCAAACTTTATTGACATACATGATGCACAAAGCACAGCTAGCACAGTTAGCGAATAACTCAGAAAATGCTGACGATGTTCAGTACATAGACAAACAGTGTTTTGAGACCCAGTATGGGCCAAAGACAAGGTACTACACTAGTATAGTGTGTAGGAAAGTGAGGATCACAAAACTGCTTCACTAGGTGATAGTTTAAGTGCTGGAAAGTGCCTAAAACTCACTTAAAGTGCTGAATTCAGCATTTTTCAGCAAAATTCAGCATTTTAACAAGCTAGTAATATGCAAAAATTTGACTAAATGGTCCTGAATGCTTTCCTAAGTGTCAGGAATTAAAAGTGTCACAAAAGGGTACTTAAAGATCACTAAATAGAATAGTTTGACACTTTAATGAACCAGTATTAACCGAACAACCGGACATTACCCGAAACACCAAAATTATACTAGAGACATTGTTTTAATGTTTCTGAGCTAGTTATGATCCCCGAACACCTTAACACACTATATAACACATAATACACTTGAACACTAAACACTATACTTGAAATCTAAGTTAATCACTTAACTACCCATTAAACACTAACCAAGACCCCCCCCCCCCTTAAGTGGACGGTCACAAGTGACCCCACCATAATCTTCTCTAGATCTTGCTTAATCTTCCTTGGATTGCCTAGAGATTATGTAGTGTACTCAACAAACACAAGACCCATTGGATAAAAGCTCTAATATGTGTATAAGTATAACATGATGGATTAGATCTCACTCACTTCACAACACCACTCATCTCTTTCCCTTGCCCCCCCACCAAACACCACCATCATTTCCAAATCAATCCCATCCATTCCAAGACCATCCTAAGGTGTAAGAAGGTGTTTAAGGAAGTGTGGAGCTTGTGGATCTTGAAGGACCTCTCCCATTAGCTTTTATCCTCCACATTTGTCATCCACAACATCAAGTGTTCTTCCCTAGCCTTGTGCTAGTAGTAAGGCCCTTATGATCTCTTGTAATTTCATATTTTGATGGTTAATAGATGATGAACATTATTAATCTTGATGAACACTAAAGAACATAATCATAAATCACTATCATAAGCTTAATAGCATATGAATACTTGTTGATTAGTGATGATTTGCTTCTTGATGATTGATGATTTATGTTAGTGATGTTAGACATCATAAGAAACCTACTAGATTTTGATTAAACACATGATCTAGTAAGTTAAGGTTGTGATCTTGTGAAAGACCAAGATCATCATGCTTATTGTTTTCATGAACTTGAAAAATGAAAATGATTTTTGTGAATGATGTAGTATGTAACATGTTTACTAGACATAAATGTGGATGATTTCAAAGATAGTTTTTCCAAAAAAAAACAAGTTAATCACAAGATTTACATGAACATTGTTTTTAAAGAAACTAACCATGTTTCTAGTGGTGAAACAAGTATAAGAATACATTGTTTACAAGAAAAATTCAAGAGAATGAATTTTGGAAAAATCATCTAGTAAGTTGTAAACACCTAAATCTTTCAAGAGTGAAGTTTATAAAGAAGTAAATACATTTTGGAAGGTAACTAAGTCTACTAAACACACTACCAAGTTACTACAAGTTTTTATGAAAGTTCAAGTTCATGATCGTTATGTAGAAGCATTGTTTTGGCACTTGGTAAGGGTAGATTGATTGTTGATTATTGTGATGATTTTTGAAAAGAAAATGATATGCTTTGATAGCATGGGCACCTCCATTTTTAGGGGAAACTATGGCAAAATTTTCTAAAAATATAAACACTTAAAGAAATATTTTCTAACAAATATTTACAAGTGTATTTTGATCATTAGTTTTCAATATAAACTTTGCCATAATTTTTGTAACAAAAATACAAATATTGGAGGTTGGTTTTTATAAATAAAAATGGGTAAATATATATTTAGAATATATATATATATATATATTAAAGACACTTGTGTGAATATTTGTATACTTTGTGAAATAGTTATATTATTTTAGGGTAAAATGATATGACTTAACAAAATACCAAGAAAATTACAATCCAAAGTATTACCAAAAATCACAAGGAATAAATATATAAGTTATACACATAATATTGTGGAACCGAACGATAGAACGTAACTTATAAAATATTCCGGAGAATACCATTGAAAATATATTTTTGGTAAATAATATTTTGGATGCAAGAAATGAAAATATGATTTTGTAAATATTACCAAAGTATATCATATTTTCGACAAGGAGAATTTTTTTTTTTTGGAAGTTAAAATATATTTTCTTGGAATATTTAGATGATATATGATTTTTGGGAAAAATATATATTTTCTTGAAATACATTATTTTTTTGGACAAAATAAGTTTATATATTTTCTAGGTGAGACTTGAAAATATAATATTTTGAGACTACAAACACAAGAATACAAAGATACATTTATGAGATACCCCCATCCTTGGGAAGGAAATACATACTTGAGAAGTATTGTTACAAAAATATGGTTTAACAATTATTCCAAAATTTAATATAATTAAAGTTAAGATATTTATTATTTTAACAAGTAATTATAACTTGGAAGAATATTAGAGACATAAAAGAAACGTAACTCAAAAACGTAAATACTAAGGCAAGGCACGGCCCGTTCATCTAATAGACCCAAGTACATTGTAGGGAGTCGTGTTTGCTGAGGAGATTTGAGTTGCGAGAACAAAAGACGCAAAACTGTGAGTTCATGTCCCCCTTTTCTTTAAACTGTTTTGTTTATTAACTTCGGGGGTGAAATACATGTTACAAAAGGATTACATACAATTACAATTGGTATGGTTAGCCTAGGAAAGAACCATAGATCATGTGTAGGTGGATACTTGAGACCATTAATCCTCGTATAAGGACCGAGGGGCATGAGTGATAGATCTATTTGGGTGTAGCGAGCCCACACTCATGAGGACCAGGGTGGCCCATAGGGTGACTATGTCTTCCAGCTGGAAGCCCGGTACAAATTTGCTAGGTTTGAGTCTTCCTACACCGTCACACATATCAGTGGCCTTGCAAACCATTGGTGATCTTTTCCTTGTTTGCTTTCATACCGGGATTTACAACTATACATACATGGTTTACAAAGGTTTTATACATACATACATACTCATAAACACATGAACTCTCTCAACTTTTGTTGATGTTTTCAAATTACATGTATTTCAGGGAACTAAGTGGATCTGGCAGGTGTTGCATGTTTTCAAGCTGCGTTATAAATAAAAGATGTCATCCAAGTCATTGGGGTTTAGGAGATGTATCTTAATCCTAGACGAGATACATGGTCCTAAACCCGGGTTTGTTTAAGATCTTTTGTCGAGTCTTTGTGAACTCATTAAAACATGTTGTGGTTTGTAACTTAACTTTGGCGTCAACGTTTCAGACAATTTATGTTGTGGTATTTTTCAAACTTAATTTATGGATGAACATCTTATGGTTTTATCATATAGCATTGTTATGATTGAATGCTATGGTATTAAGTAAGTCACACCAATACCCACGCTTCCGCAAAAGTCAGGGTGTGACAGAAATAAGTTTTGGATGTTTTGGTGTGTTGAAAACAAGTATGTTCGATCGCAGGGACTATTTGTGTCAAACTGCGAAACTATACCGATTTGTATAGTAAAAAACATTCCGGAACTTGATCATAAGTTAAACATACCCTAAATATCCTTTACATAGCTTAGAAATAGGCTTTGAAGGGTTTGGTATGCTAAAATAAACTTATTTGATCAATAGGGACTAAAAGCGTCAAAAAGTGCATAAGTTTACATTTTCGCGCATATCTTACGTTCTGAATATATCAAGACATCCAAAAATTTATGTAATCATTAAAATATTTTATTTTAGTAATTGGCGATAAAATTCCATTCGTCGCTTAATTTGGACCGTTTTTGCGTTCGCTACGACTCCCGTCGTAAATAACCGAACAACGCAACTGTACCACCAAACGAACCGACATCCGAGATGTTTTTGAGCATATTTTAAGTTCCCTACAATTTAACATCATTTTAGAGCTTTGAAATGGGGTTAACGGGGGCTTAAACGTGTCAAAAATGCATCAAAAACCAAGTTTGGGACTTCAGGGACTAAATCTGCCATTTTTGAAAGTTTTTGGTCTGCAAGGTGGATGCGGACTGTATGGGTATGTGGATGCGGTCCGTATCCATGTCCCAGATCAGCAGAATTGCAGAAATATTGAATCTGGTCATTACCACTTGTTCCAATGGTTTTCAACCCCTGATTTGGATGCTATGGGCTGGTTTGTGTGATGAACAAGTCCTCCAATTCTTCCCTAACAATTGTATGGCCTAGATCTTTTCCCCTTTAGCAAGGAATGATCCTAATGGTTTTGCAAAAACTATAAATAGGCATGCCCTTCATTCATTTTCTACACACTTGATCTGAATTACACTCTAAGTTGGAGCCTTTGCTTCATACCTGAGTGATTTGGATCAAGATCTCCCTAGCAAGGACCCTTTGTAAGCTTCCTTCGTTCTTTTATCGCTTTCCTAGCGAGAAAGTCAAACAGTGTTTGACTTTCTGCTTTGACCACGAGTTGGTCAACACGAAGTTCGTTTGAACTTCGCAACGTGAGCGTAATCACGATGGTTATAGTCCCTAGTGACTATACCTATTGATTACCACGTTGACTAGGCATAGTGACGAGTCGTAGTTTCGGTCAAAATGCGCATGTAAGCGTATTTTGCAACTAAACTACTCTAGGGTATCAAAACACTTTGTTTTGATATCAAAACCTGTTTTCTAACTTAGTTAAGCATGTTTTAACATGCTTAGCTCGTCACTTTTAATTTAGTGCTTGTTTAGAGTCGTAAGTCAAGCGGTCTAAACCACCGCTTAGACTTTCGAACTCGACCCATTTGGTCGATCATTAGGATCCGACCAAGCATGTTTAGTGACCATAGTTGCATAGGGAATAACCTTCCGAGGTTATACCTTATGGTCACCTAGTTTAAGTTCCACTTCTTCAGCAGCCTCTGGTTACTGGCTTCACCTCTGAACTTGAAACCCATCTACCGTAATCGAACTGTCTTCAAAATCCTCTCACTGACCGACTCCACACTTGGTTTCATATTAGAGAACAAACAATTGTTTCGCTCTTGCCAAACAAAATACGTAGTAGCTGCAATGACCAGTTTGCTGACAATATCCTCCGTCTTCTTCGAACTAGCATTTAGATCTAGCCATCCCATAATAGAATGCCACGAAGCATCAACACTCCCCATGTTCACCATTGTTTTAACATTAAGCCACACTTGAGACACAATCGAACACTGAAAGAACAGATGGTCACGCGAATCACGGTCATTCCTACATAAAGGACAACACATAAGTCTTAAATTAGTTTCATTCCCTGCCTCCCAACCAGCTAACCGATCTTGTGTCTTGAGCTTATTCTTGATTACCAGCCATAGTTAAAAAGAGTGTCTTGGAATGCATTGACTAAACCAAACACCATTAACCCATGTAACTGGTTGTTCACGATGCCGAGTATTATGCCAAACTTCCATAGACCCGAAAGGTCTAGTGTTACCATCCAAATCTTTCCAGCTTGTACTATCCTCCATATTCTGTATTAACTGAGGAACACTTAAGCCAATTAAAACCGGATATAGATCATACCATGCACGGGGCCACTTCCACTGGCCATTATCATCAATGAGATCCGCAAGAGAAGAATTAAGATTGAAGCCCGCATTAGCAATACTTCTTGGAGTAATGAAAGAATTAAGAGGACTATGCTGGCACCAGTTATCACTCCATACATTAGTTTGATTACCACTCCGAACCGCTTTCCAAACAAATGGTCGAATAGCACTTCGAATGGCCAAAATTTTTCTCCAACCCCAACTAATACTACCTCGAGGTTGAATATCCCACAAACTTCTACCATTTAACTTATTCGAGTAGATCCATTGAACCCAAAGGGACTTCTGTTTGGTGAGAATACTCCAAATATGGTTAGTCATTAGAGCTTTATTAACATCCGATATGCTCCTAATGCCTAACCCACCTTCCTCTTTAGGCAGACAAACCTCAGCCCATGGCACCTTCGCTTTAACCCTACCCTGATTATTAGCATTCCACAAGAACTGACGCATTAGCTTCTCCAGATCGTTTGTGACTCGAGCAGGAATGATAAAAACTGAAGCCCAGTATATGTGCATAGAAGACAAGACCGAATTGATTAGCTGTAGTCTACCAGCAAAAGATAGCGATCTATTCAACCAACTATCAATTTTCTTCTCCATTCGGTCAAGCAAAGGCTTACAATCTTGAAACATGAGCTTAGTCGATATTAATGGCACCCCCAAATATTTAACAGGCAACGTACCTTGATTAAACGGCATGAGATGAAGAATTTCCTGTTTCACATGATGCGGCACATTACAGAAATACACCGTACTCTTGGCTGGGCTCGGCTTCAGGCCCGAAGCAATGGTGAACAGCTCAAGGGCATCCCTAACTTTCTTGACCGAAGTGATATCCCCGTGCACAAAAATGAAAAGGTCATCCACAAACGACATATTAATAATCTTCTGTTTAGCACAATGAGCATGGAACTTGAAACCCGTTGCTGGACATGCACCCCTCTGAAGCAGTAACGAAAGAATTTCCATAACCAACGTGAACAGGTATGGAGACATAGGGTCACCCTGTCGTAACCCCCTTCTACCTTTGAAATACCCATGCAAATTACCATTGAGACTTATAGAGTAGGTGACCGAGGTTACACAAGACATAATCCATGCAACCATCTTCCTATGTAACCCGTACCCATGAAGAACACTCTCCAAAAAAGACCAGCTGACCGTGTCATAAGCTTTTTGAATATCTATCTTGAAAGCACATCTAGCCGGACCCCGATTCAAATGATAATTATGCATTAATTCCTGAGTCAGTAGGATGTTATCCGAAATTTTCCTACCCGGAACAAAGGCCGACTGATTTATGCTAACCAGAACACCCAAACTTCCTTTTAATCTATCCGTAATGATCTTGCTAATACATTTGTACAAGACATTACAACACAATATAGGCCGATAATCAAGAACCGAATCAGGAGTTTCCACTTTAGGAACAAGAGCCAGAATCGTGTGATTTAGTTGCTTCAGAAGTTTACCATTATCAAAGAATTCTAAAACAGCATTCGAAATATCATTACCCACAATATCCCATGCATTCTTGAAGAAAGCCGACGTGTAACCATCATGACCCGGGGCTTTATTCTCAGCAATACTAAACATAGCGTTCTTCACTTCCTCACGAGTAACCTGACGAACCATGATATTCGCATCATTAGAGCTCAAAACATTCATATCCAGATCCTCCATATTAATGCTCGACACTTGGTCCATATGACCCAAAAAATTTTCATAATGATGAACAAGGGCACTAGGCACATTATCTCCTTCAAACCGATTTCCAGCTACATCATGAATCGACTGAATTCTACCTCTAGCATTCCTGCATTTAAGAGTGTTATGGAAGAACGCCGTGTTTGAGTCCCCAGCACACAGCCACTCCACTTTAGACTTTTGCTTTAGAAAACATTCTTCATCATAAGCCGCAGTTTTAAATTGATTATGACACTCAGCTTCCTTTTCCCTCAAGCCGACATCTAGCGGATTATCATCCACTAGCTTCTGAATATCGTCTAGCTGCTTCCTAAGCTGCGAAACTCTATCATGCAGATTTCCTTGTTTGAACAAGAGTTTTCGCATTAACGGTTTCAGATTTCGAAGATTTTTTGTTACTGAGAAAATAGTGACTCCGGGAACATTTTTCGTCCACTTTCGCAGTACAAATCGGCATACTTTCGCAGTTTGTCGAAATTAGTCCCTGTATGCGAATAAACTTGATTTCGCCACACCAAACCCTCCAAAACTTATTTCTAAGTTATGTAAAGGTTATTTAAGGTATGTTAAGCCTATTTCACTATTCCGGAGTGTTCGTTGCATTAAACTGGTTATATTTGCGCATCAGTGCGCGTATAACCTTTCAGAAAGCGATTTAAAGCTTGAAATCGAACAAGAATTTATATGTGCAAAAGATACACATATTTATACAAATCCCAAGTATGAAATACAATATTTCATTGGTTTGGTATTTGTTTGATGGTCGCAGAGGCACAGGTGTCATAGTCTCCCCTACTTTAGGAAATTTCGTCCCGAAATTTATTCGTAGGAGTCTGTCTGTGACGCTGTGTTAAATATTTGTCTTGCATGAAATCTAGGATGTTTATCTATTTGTGTAGAATAACCCATCAAAGATATGCAAGGCATAATCCTGTTATTTCTCTCAACGGACATTCTTCATAAATGAAAATGAACGGAATGAGTCATTTTCCTCAATGGGTATTTTTCAGAAACGAAAATGCACGGAATGAGTCATTTTACTCAATGGGTATTCTTCAGAAACGGAAATGAAGGATTAAACAAAAGGATATTCATTTCCCTCGATGGGTATTCTTCAGAAACGAAAATACACGGAATGAGTCATTTTCCTCAATGGGTATTCTTCAGAAACGGAAATGAAGGAATAAACAAAAGGATATTCATTTCACTCGATGGGTATTCTTCAGAAACGAAAATGCACGGAATGAGTCATTTTCCTCAATGGGTATTCTTCAGAAACGGAAATGAAGGAATAAACAAATGGATATTCATTTCCCTCGATGGGTATTCTTCATAAACGAAAATGAACGGAATGAGTCATTTTCCTCAATGGGTATTCTTCAGAAACGGAAATGTAGGATTAAACAAAAGGATATTCATTTCCCTCGATGGGTATTCTTCAGAAACGAAAATGCACAGAATGAGTCATTTTCCTCAATGGGTATTCTTCAGAAACGGAAATGAAGGATTAAACAAAAGGATATTCATTTCCCTCGATGGGTATTCTTCAGAAACGAAAATGCACGGAATGAGTCATTTTCCTCAATGGGTATTCTTCAGAAACGGAAATGAATAGGGTTAACTCTAGACATGTGACAAAACATGATGTGGTTTCTGTGCACTAAATTTCATAATTATGTACGTGTCCATAATTACGTAATTCCTTGCACAGTCCACACAGTGCATTTCATAATGTGTAGGGGAAGAAAATCAAACCTGTGATGAGTGTGACTAGACTACCATAGGGTCCTTTTAATTAGATCGACAAGTGATCTCTTTAGTTAGACCACCAAGGAGTCTTTTCAGCTATATCATCACATGATATTCCTAACCAGATTTTTGGATCAATCTGTTTAACTAGACCACTCAAGGGATCCAATTATAGAACAGTACTTCATAACCCAAGGGACTTAACTACAATGTAGAAGTCCATTAAGGATTTAAGATAGTACCCTTGGATATCCTACTATGAATCCCTTATACGAATATATGGAAGATTCTACGAGGATTTGGATAACAAAAATTTGGATCACACAAAACCATAAAAGGGAACACATAAGCACATAATCACATAATTGTTTAACTTGACCTTTAATTTGTTATCTTTGGGCACGGATATTTAAAGCACACCAGGAATCCAATTCGTGGATTTCATTTGGCACTTTAATCATTTTCAAGAATCTATCTATGAAGATAGGAATATCTTCATAGGAATTCGGATTTGTCCTTATTGAATCGTAATGTACGTATTGAATCATACAAAGATTCAATTAAGGGCTCCGATGAATGATATCCATCCACAAGGATCTTAATTATGACCGGAGCAGAATTTTTTCAATCCGTGATACTAGTGGTTCCGTGTTTGAGGGCGAGAAGGTTAAACAAGCTATGGTAGATCACTATGTGAAGTTCTTTGGCACGTCTGTTAATGATAATATACATCCGACTCCAGACTTATTTCATACAATGTTGATGCACGAAAAGGCTGAATTTATGGTTCGAGAAGTGACGGATGAGGAGGTAAAATCAGCTATGTTCTTGATAGCTGGAAATAAAGCTCCGGGACCCGATGGATATACGTCGGTGTTCTTTAAGAAGGCTTGGGATGTGATCGGAACGGATGTTTGTGGAGCGGTTAAACAGTTTTTCCATAATGGAAAACTGTTACAGCAACTAAACCACACTGTATTGTCGCTAATTCCAAAAGTTCGAACGCCGGATTTGATAACGGATTATAGGCCGATTTCTTGCTGTAATACGTTATACAAGTGTATTAGTAAAATAATTAGTGATAGTATGAAGGTTGGGTTAGCGGATATCGTTGGTATTAACCAATCCGCTTTTGTGCCGGGGAGACGAATATCGGATAATATCCTATTAACGCAAGAGCTTATGCATAACTATCATCGTAATACTGGTCCTCCTAGATGTGCTTTCAAGATTGACATCCAGAAAGCGTATGATACGGTGGAATGGAGTTTTTTGGAGAGTGCTTTGAGGGGGTTCGGTTTTCATCAGAAAATGATTAAGAGGATTATGGCGTGTGTGACTTCTACGTCGTTTTCGTTAGCTATTAACGGGAATCTTTGTGGTTATTTTAAAGGGAAGCGTGGTTTGCGCCAAGGGGACCCTATGTCTCCTTATCTTTTCACGTTGGTAATGGAAGTTCTAACGTTAATATTGCACAAGCAGGCATCTATATCCAATGACTTTAGATTCCATAATAAGTGTGAAAAGGAGAGAATTATCAACTTGTGCTTCGCGGATGATTTATTCATTTTTGCTAGAGGTGATCACAGATCGGCTAGTGTTATTATGACGTCTATCAATATGTTTACGAATATGTCGGGTCTTGTCCCGAGTATGATTAAAAGTACAGTGTTCTTTGGTAATGTGCAGGATCATGCTAAAACAAGAATTCTTAGTATTATGCCTTTTGAGGAGGGGGTTCTGCCAGTTCGGTACTTAGGGGTTCCTCTCATCTCTACTCGGTTGAAGTACAAAGACTGCAAGAGACTAGTAGAGCACATGGAAATCAGGATTATGGATTGGAAGACCAAATCGTTGTCTTTTGCTGGTAGACTACAGCTTATCTGTTCGGTCCTGGCGTCGATGCACATTTATTGGGCATCGGTTTTTTATATTGCCTAAACGAATTATTAGTGAGTTGGAGGAGAAGATGAGATGCTTTTTATGGTCTCAGGGTAATAAGATAAACGGCAAAGCGAAGGTGAAATGGAAGACAGTATGTCTCCCAAAACGAGAGGGTGGATTGGGTATTAGAAGAGTGCAGGATATGAATATCGCCTTAATGGTGTCTCATATTTGGAGCTTATTGACTAATAGAGAATCTTTATGGGTTAAGTGGATGCATTCATACCGTATTCAAGATCGTAGTTTTTGGGATGTTCCGTTAAAGAGCAATGTAACTTGGACCTGGAGGAAATTGATCCAGCTAAGGATGAGTATTCGAGACTACATATGGGTGAAATTGGGTGATGTTGGCGGACGTTCTTGTAGATGGGGAATGGGTGTGGCCTCAAGAATGGGTTGATCGGTTTCCTGTGATACTAAGTGTCCAAGACGTGGTGCTTGATCCGACGCGTAAGGACCAGGTTACCTGGAGATCTAGACAAGGGATCGATACAGTTTTTGCAACATCTTCGGCTTGGGAGGATATTCGGACGGGTCGAGATGATGTTCCTTGGGCAAATGTTGTGTGGTTTCCTCAAGCTATTCCTAGACATGCATTTCTTATGTGGTTAATAGTAAACAGGAAACTGAAGACGCAAGATATCATGAGCCGATGGAACTCAACGGGTAACGCGAACTTCAATCTTATGTGTTGCTTGTTATGTACTATTGGGCCAGATTCACACGAACACTTGTTCTTTGAGTGTACCTATGCTGCTAGCGTTTGGGAGGGTGTCAGAGATAGAGCAGGTATGGCGGCTATTCAACATAAATGGAATGACATATTGGAGTATTTATTGGGGATAGCGGATTCTAAATTGGCTAAGAACATCATTGCAAAGCTGGTGGTTAGTGCTTCAGCTTACTTTGTTTGGGATGAAAGAAATAAACGCCTATTTTCTACTAGAAAGAGGACGCGTGATCAGCTAGTGGAGGTAATTCTTAGCACGGTTCGATTGAAGCTGCAAACGATGCGGATCAAGATTACTAATAATTCGGATGAGTTGTTGCAACAATGGATACTCCCCCATGGTTTGCTGGTAGCGGACGATGATTGTGGTTAATTCTTGTAATGGTTGTCTAGTTTAGTGGGTCATACTGTGTGTTCGGGTGTTTGTTTCTTGTTTGTCTCGTGTTTGTTGCGACTTGCGAGTTGTTACTTCCATATGGCCTGTCGTATGGAAGAACTGAGGAGTAATTCTGCTTCTCACTTGTTTTATTTGTTGGTATAATATTCACCGGGGTAACCCTTTACCCAAAAAAAATGATCTTAATTATGAGGATAGAGAGATCCTATACGGATTTTGGAATTTGTGTAACGAGAGGTGTTTCGACACCTTGCACTAGGCGTGCTTAAGTCGATACACAAGGTAGGAAGTTCATGAGGTTGAGGTGCTAGATATGTCAAGGCGACATATGAAGCAGAATTTGGAGGTTGAGCAGCAGCAGGATTTGCAACAGCTTTGCTTTGGATTGCAAAGCGGCACATGTTAACCAAATGTCCCCATCGTCCACTGTGGGTACATTTGAAACAGGGAATTCGATTCGGATGATGACGGTGGCATTGATTGCACCAAGGAGCAATTCCCTTATACGGCTTCATCCCTGAGGCGAGTCATGGTAATAGCTAAATCAACGGTCCTCTGGAGTACGACGCCTATTCGCTGGGTAATTGCAGCACCTGGTTTGGACATTTGAGTGTTGTTGTGATGAAGAGGCATCTTGAAGATAATGAAAGGCATAGGAGGAAACAAGCGAAAGATAGTCAAAAGAGAATGACAACGCATGAAGATTGTGACCATTTGTTTATTACCGAAGGCAAACAAATGAGACGGTGACTAATCAAAGTAAATGGGTCAATATAATATATCATGAAGACATGCTCGCCTAAAAGTGGACACTCACCCCAAGAGTTCCCAGGTAAGAGTGACTGGTCCGATACTGTGGATTTGTACGAACACTCTAGCCTTAGACAGAAGACCCAGGGTACAGGCTCCCACCCTTCTAGTTTGCACGTGTTCACATTATTTAGACCAAACTTTGACGAGATTTTGAAAACTTAGAGGGTTCAAAACCTAGTAATCAATCATCCTAGAACAGATGATTGGTTTTCAAGGTGGATTCAAAATTTATGTTCTTATTGTGGTTGCTGCCTAAAGATAGGCAACGGTATTGTTTTATGACTAAACGCAAGTAAACTCGCGTTAGGGTCCTAGGAAGATTATAGTCTAGGTCAAAGAATTACTAATAACCTAATTCCATATAACCATTGGCTCTGATACCAACTTTTCTGTCACACCCCGACCACGTAAAACAATAAAACGTGGCGGAAACGTCGGGGAGTGTTGTAACAGAATCATTGTTTCACAACCATGGATTAAACAGTTTCTTATTATTGAATTAAATGTATTTCATTACATTGGAATTAGAAACAAAAACATGAACAAATAGATTTTCATTGTTATTAAGTCACTAAGGCCTCGTCCATTCCTATGTGAGCGTGCACCAATATCATCATCAAACAACATCAACTATTGTACCTGAAACACATGTGAAAATACGTCAGCATAAAAATGCCGGCGAGTACATAGGTTTTATATGAGTGTCAGATTCATGGCTCGTTTTACATGTTGCAATACTTATTTAAAAACCTTATTTTGAAAAGTGTAGTATTGCGACATAATTAACCAACTCAAATCAAGTTGGATATGATTTATAAAATCTCGTAGTCATGATTCTTAACTCCAAAACATTTGTTTTATTAAACCAAATTGTAAAACATCTCGTAGAAACTCGTTAATAAAACTCGTATGGTTTATATTATTCAGAAAACATCATTGTGTGACATCGTTTCAAAATCGTTTACCCAAGTGATCTAGATAACGCAACGATATATAATGTGTTAAAAGCACTTATATATAGGAAGTACCAGCGGCGTATCCACCATGCTTTTAACACATTACACCCGCCCCGTTACCTAATCACTTCCCTAACCCAATGGCTCAAACAGTTACAGATGGTTCACATAAATCAAATGGTTACAAACGGTTCACATAAATTCAACGATTACAAATGGTTACAAATGGTTCACATACATCCAATGATTACAAATGGTTCACATACATCCAACGATTACAAATGGTTCAAAACGTAAAATAATTGTGCTAGCATGTTAAGTGAACATACATAGCAAAACATAATGAAATCATGTACTAATAGTGTACTAATGAACATAGCAAGTATATGATATGAAAACATGGAAAACACGAAAGTAACAAGTAGGCACATGTGTTCCACCCCAAAACAGTTTGAAAAACAGTAAAAGAGGGGACTATGTACTTGAGGGTGCTTAGAAGTCTTAAACAACAACCAAGCAAAGCTAGAGGGATCATAGAATCAAACGGCACCTAATATAGGTAACTATGTTAATAAACGGACCTAATCAAAGGATTGGGTATCATGAGGGTTCGTAAACCAAATGAGTGTAAGAACTCATGCAATATGGTTTAACAAAGCCTACATACTAAAACGAAACCTATGCTAAGTGCTTACGACCCATTACGACTCGTTAAGATAGCTTACGCTACTTTAACGCGTCGTTCGCGTAAAACACGTTCGGAACGCCTAACTAGTCCTGTGACAAGTATTATATGCCTTAACATGTCTAATAATGTTACCTAATCAGTTTAGATGACAAAATTTAGGTTACATATGCTTAAAATGAATTTATGCTTCTACTTGCAGCCTTCGATTTTTCCATTTGATCTTTGTATAACAGTCTGATCATTGGATTATTGTTTATCAATACATCTAATTCGAACTAGTTAGCAAAGGGATAGAGTTAAATTTAGGGTTTCTGCTTTTGTTTTGTTTCTAATCGCCGCCCTAGTTCTTGTATTGATCTGATTGCATAGAGGTGTGGGTTTGTCATATCTCGACTTACTAATTCCTCTATCTGATTTCGAAATATACATGGGTTAGGGTTAGCTAGTTTAGGGTTTCATTGTTTCGTTTGTTTATCGTTCTGATTCTGGTCTCGCTGGTTATTTTCGTGCATGGTTGTCTGATTTTTTGTGTTTATAGAGAGTCGGTTTTCTTAGCATGGATGATCGTTATAAATCTGGGAATTTTCAGCATGATGGCCGTCAAAACCCTACTTTGTCTTTCAAGAGTCTTGCGGACAGGGTTGTGGATATTGATGGCAAAACTTTTGTTCCACGTAGAGGAACGGTCGTAAATGAGAAGGCGGAGGGAACATGCATTAATGTGATTGATGAATTGCTGAACGTTACGGTTCCAGTTAATTCAGATGGTGTGCAGCCGGCAACTACGGCAGTGGAGAATGTGAATGCAGGAGGTGGTGTGATGAACGTTAATCAGGATGATGTGGGAACTTCGAAACCTTTGTCCTATGCTGAGTCAGTCCTGAATAATAACTCTAAAAAGGTAAACTTTCGGAATCTTGCTAGTGTTGAGAAACAAGAAGGATGTGATGTGGTTCTACCCCGGGATTCGGTTAGGGCTGTTCAGGATAAGCTTGCTAATACTTTATATGGATACTTTTTGGGTGATCGAGTAGCCTACCCGGTTGTAGAGTACTTTGTTCGTAACAATTGGAAGAAATTCGGATTGCAGAAATCAATGATGAATGCTAATGGATTTTTCTTTTTCAAGTTTGCGGATTAATCAGGTATGATGAGTGCTCTAAAAGCTGGCCCGTGGATTATTCGGTCACAACCCTTATTTTTAAATATCTGGTCAGCCTCTACAAAGCTCGAGAAGAAGGAAGTAAAACAGTTACAACTATGGGTTAAGATCCATGATGTCCCCATTGCTGCTTACACGGAAGATGGGTTAAGTCTTATAGCGACGGCGATCGGTGAACCAAAAATGTTGGATTCGTATACTACGAATATGTGTATGGATGCTTGGGGGAGGAGTAGCTATGCTCGTGCTCTTATTGAGATTTCCGCTGAAAATGATTTTAAAGAGGAGTTAGTTATTGCTGTTCCAGATCTGGATGGGGATGGGTTCGTTAAACAAAAGTTGTACGTAGAATATGAGCGGAGTCCGTATCGATGTAGTCACTGTCGTATTTTTGGTCATTCTGATGAAGGATGTTCGAAACAAGTTAGGACTAATTTGAAACATGGAAACATGGGATATACCGGAAAGAAACAAAAGGAGGTAGCTAAAAATCGTGGACAGGGGAAGAATATGGTTGATGATGATGGCTTTACAACAGTGGAGGATAAAAAGACAGCAAAGAGAACGGGTTTTCCAGTTAATAAGCAGAAACCAAAGTTTGAGTACAGACCTATTGGAAATAAATCGGATGGAGGTATCAAGAAGGTTGATAAACCGCCTACTCTTGTGTCTAGCAATCCTTTTGAGGTTTTAAGGGATGATGTTGGGGAGTCTACTAAATCTGGTCGGGACATGGAGGATGGGTTCGAGAACTCTGATGATGAGGAGGTGATGGAAGTATACAATGAAACTAATGAATTTCTTAAGGAAGAATCAGCTCATGATGTTAATAAAAAAGGGGCAAGCACTCCTTCTCCAAGGTGATTAAATGATTAGTTTCGCTGTTTGGAATGTTAGGGGTCTGAACCGGCCGCTAAAACAAAATGAGGTTCGTCAGGTGGTTAAAAATAATAAGCTAAGTTTGTGTGCAATCTTAGAGTCTCATGTGGATATGGACAATCTTCGTAAAGTTTGTAACGCGGTGTTTAGGAGATGGGATTGGACCTCAAATGGGGGTTGTTGTAATAAAGGCGCTCGTATAATTTTAGGGTGGGATCCAGGGGAGGTGGATGTTATGGTTATTGCTCAGACGGATCAAGTTTTACATGCCCAGATTTTTTGTAAAACTAATAAGAGAATGTTTTTTTTGTTCAGTCGTCTATGCTGCAAATTATTATGTTGATCGTAGGGTTCTTTGGAAAAATCTTTGTGCGCATAAGGGCCTAGTTCATGACACTTGGGTTATCTTGGGTGATTTCAACTCTGCTCTTAATCTTGAGGATAGATCGTTTGGTTGTTCCTCTTTTTCCCCAGGTATGCATGAATTCAAAGAATGTGTTGAGGATATTGATGTGTTTGATATCAAACGAACAGGTTTTCACTACACTTGGACCCAAAAACCCAAGAAGGGTGTCGGCTTACTGAAGAAGATTGATAGAATTTTGGGTAATGCTTCTTTTGTTAGTTCGTTTCCTCAGTCGGTTGCTGTGTTTAGTCCTTATGGAATCTCGGATCATTGTCTGTGTGTGTTGAAGATGTTCTCAGCTGAAAAGACTAAACCGAAACCTTTTAAGTTTGCTAATTTCTTAGTGCATAAGCCTGGTTTTCTGGATCTTGTAAGCTCAAAGTGGAATGTTAACGTTGATGGGGTTCACCAGTTCCGTCTTGTTAAGAAACTTTCTCTAATGAAATCCCCTCTTCGTGCTCTCTTATTTCAACAGGGGAATCTTCATGATAAGGTTGCAAATTTAAGAGGAAATCTGGAGGCTATCCAGCGTGACATTTATAGGGATCCGATGAATGAATCTTTGCGTACTAAAGAAGCAGTTATTCTTCGTGATTTTCAGGAGGCGTCGCTTGATGAGGAAAAATTTCTTAAGCAGAAGTCCAAAGTTGAATGGCTTCGTGCTGGTGATGCTAATACGGCTTATTTTCACACATCGCTGAAGTGTAGAAACCACATTAATCGTATTGAGGCTATTTCTGATTCTAGTGGAAACCTGTTCGAGGGTGATAAGGTGGCGGCAGCTTTTGTTAATCATTATGAGCATTTTCTAGGATGTGAAGGTCAAGTTTCTTTGGTTCCTTCACCTGATCTTTTTTGTAATAAATTGAATACGGATAGTGCTAATCATATGGTTCGGCCGATTACTCTGGAGGAAATTAAGTCTGCTATGTTTTCGATTGGGAATGATAAAGCTCCTGGGCCGGATGGTTATACATCTGCTTTTTTCAGGAGTACTTGGCAAATAGTGGGGAGTGATGTTTCGAATGCTATTATGGATTTCTTTAACACGGGGAATCTTCTTCAGCAACCTTTTTTTTTTTGGGTAAAGGGTTACCCCGGTGAATTTTATAAATCAACCAAATCAGTACAAGGGTGAGCCTAAATTGACACACCAACTAGACTTTACCTGCCAAGTCTAGGAGAAACACAAAACCACACAACCAGTTTGCCACATACAAACACGACACCAAAAGGCTTGGATAATCATGGGTGACTTTAACTCGGCTCTTAACTTAGAGGATCATTCTATGGGTTCGTCTTCCATCTCGATTGACATGAGAGAATTTCAAGAATGTGTTTCGGATATTGAGGTGTTCGATATTAATAAATCGGGTTGTCATTTTACGTGGACTCAAAAGCCAAAAAATGGTGTTGGAGTGCTAAAGAAACTTGATAGAGTTATGGGTAATAATCCGTTTGTTTCTGAATTTCCTAATGCGGTTGCTTTATTTCATCCTTATAGACTTTCAGATCATTGCCCGTGTTTGTTAAATATCCCTACCCCAGGGAAGCCGAAGCCTAAATCGTTTAAATTTGCCAATTTTTTGGTTTTTAAACCGGGTTTCCAGGAGCGTGTTAAGCGGATTTGGGATACCCATGTCGATGGAGTTCCTCAGTTTCAAGTGGTGAAGAAACTCAAGGTGTTAAAGTCGCCTCTTCGGGAGCTTCTATTTCAACAAGGAAATTTGCACAAGAAAGTCGAAACAATTCGTCGGGATTTGGATTCGATTCAGCTTGATATTGATAGTAACCCGATGAATGCGGATCTTCGAAAACAAGAAGCAAAGCTTTCAGCTGATCTTCAGGTTGCATGTCTAGATGAGGAACGGTTCTTGAAGCAAAAATCGAAGGTGGAATGGTTATGTGCTGGTGACGCGAATACAAAATTTTTCCATGCTTCTCTGAAGACTAGGAACCATATGACTCGTATTGAGGCTATTTCTAATTCTCAAGGAGTTTTATTTCAGCGAGAAGAGGTCCCGAATGTTTTAGTACATCATTATGAGAATTTTCTTGGTTTGGAAGATAACATTACTATGCAGCCGACGCATGATCTGTTTGATAAAAAGTTTCGTAATGAAGATGCTAATCACATGGTTCGCCAGGTTACTAGTGAAGAGGTAAAATTAGCAATGTTTTCCATAGGTAACGATAAAGCGCCGGGCCCGGATGGTTATACGGCGGCGTTTTATAAGCATGCTTGGCAGATTATTGGTCCGGATGTGTCGAAGGCTATTATTGATTTTTTTGATTCTGGTAAGCTTCTTAGGGAACTTAATAACACGTTAATTGTTCTTATTCCGAAGAAGCCTACGCCTTCGTCTGTCCTGGATTATCGTCCGATTGCTTGCTGTAATGTCTTATACAAGTGCATTAGTAAAATTATTGCGGACCGTATTAAGAACTTTCTAAATCAGGTTGTTAGTATTAATCAATCTGCCTTCGTCCCTGGAAGGAGAATTTCAGATAATATCTTACTTACGCAGGAATTGATGCATAATTATCATAGGAATATTGGTCCTCCAAGATGTGTGTTTAAAGTCGACATCCAGAAAGCGTATGATACTGTTGACTGGAGCTTTCTTAAGCAAGTTCTTATTGGTTTTGGGTTTCATTCGAAAATGATTCATTGGATTATGATGTGTGTCTCCACTCCTACTTATTCGATTTGTGTTAATGGGGAAACTCATGGTTATTTCAAAGGGAAACGTGGCTTAAGACAGGGTGATCCGCTATCCCCTTATTTATTCACGCTCGTTATGGAAATTTTAACATGCATCTTGCATCGCGCTACTCAGCTGGATTCTTCTTTTAGATTCCATAATAAGTGTGAAAAGCAAAAGATTATAAATCTCTGTTTTGCAGATGATTTATTTTTATTTGCTCGTGGTGATGTTCGGTCGGCTCAGTGTATTATGGATTCTCTTTCTCGGTTTTCTAGCATGTCAGGTTTGGTCCCTAGCATCCAGAAAAGTACTGCTTTCTTTTGCAATGTTTCCTTTCATATCAAAGATGCGATTTTGAATATCTTGCCGTTTGAGGAGGGTATGTTGCCTGTCAAGTACTTAGGGGTTCCTCTTATTTCAACGAGGCTTCGAGTCAAAGATTGTAGTGTGCTTCTTGAAAGATTGGATCAAAGAATTATGAACTGGAAAAACAAGTTGTTATCGTTTGCGGGAAGGTTGCAGTTAATCTTATCGGTCTTGTCGTCTATGCATGTATAATGGGCTTCGGCTTTTATGTTACCATCTCGGATTGTTAATGAGATAGAGGCGAAAATGAGGAATTTCTTATGGGCCCAGGAGGTTTCTTTTCACAGAGGGAAAGCTAAAGTTTCATGGAAAGCTGTGTGTGTGCCTAAATATGAAGGAGGTCTTGGGATTCGTCGGGTTGGAGATGTTAATAAAGCCCTCATGGTTTCGCAGATATGGAGTATCCTATAGAAGAGAGACTCTTTGTGGGTGCAATGGATCCACTCTTATCGGCTTAAAGATCGGAATTTCTGGAATTGCAAGGAAACGACTACGTGCAGTTGGAGTTGGAGGAAAATACTCCAATTAAGGCCGCTGGTTAAGGAGCATATTTGGTCGTTGTTGGGAGCTGGTAATACTATATCAGCCTGGTATGACTCGTGGTGTAATCTTGGGCCTCTGTCAAACATTCTATCGCCTAGGGTAATTACTAATGCAGGCTTTCGGCTTGATGCTATGGTTGCGGATGTTTATAGAGGTGATGCTTGAGCTTGGCCGGTTAGCTGGAGGGATTTGTTCCCGGTTCTTATTCAGCTAGATCATATTTGGCCGGACCAGAATAAGCGAGACCGTTTGCTTTGGAAGGATGGAGATAATTTTATGGATTATTCGTCCTTTACGGTTTGGGATTCTCTTCGGATTAGGGAGCAGGAAGTTAACTGGGTTTCTATGGTTTGGTTTCCGCAATGCATCCCAAGGCATGCTTTTTTGGTTTGGCTTATAATGCGACGGAAACTTTTAACGCAGGATAAAATCTTAAAGTGGGATTTAGCTAGGAGGAAGAACATGAATATGATGTGCTGTCTCTTATGCTATGCCGATGTAGATTCTCATGATCACCTATTTTTTGAATGTAAGTTCTCTACACAGGTGTGGAATTCGGTTCGCGCTAAGGCTAATATGGTGGATGTTGATTCTAAATGGTCTTCGATTGTCAACTGGCTGATGATGAGAGGGCGTTCGAAGACGGCATCGAGTTATGTGGCTCGTCTGATTGTAGGTGCAACAGCTTACATTATTTGGCAAGAACGTAATGCTAGGCTTTTTAAAAATCAAACCCGTCCACCGGAGGCAATATGTGAAGTAATCCTAAAGATAGTTCGATACAAACTGATGGGCGTGAAGTTTAAAGCATGTGCGACTGTAAAGTGTTTGCTTGGAAAATGGGGGATTGACAAAGACGCAATGGAAGACAATGGGGGCTGATTAGAGCGTGTTTTGGGTCTTTATGTTTCTAGATGGTAGTCTAGTAGTTTTGTTTTATGGTTTTTTGTGTTGTTTTGGTTTACGCTCTTGGGGTATGTCTCTTGAGTGAACTAGAGTGGATATTCCCTCTCTACTTGTATTTTTGCGTTTGTGAATATATAAAATCACCGGGGTAAACCCTTTACCCAAAAAAAAAAAAAAAAAAAAAAAACACGACACCAAAACCCACAAAAACAAAACAACCAAGCACAAAGCAACAAAGACCGAAAAACTTGAATCACATCTAGCCCGGGTCTTCCTCTTCCTCACTAGTATCGATCTTCCAAGCCTTAAAGGTCCTTCGACGGCAAGTGTCATCGCGAAACTTGAACCCCATGATCTTCAACCGAACCGTGCTCTTAATCCATTACGTAACTGTAGCAACCGTGTTGTGGTTGTTAGAAAACAACCTATTATTTCTTTCTTTCCATATAAAGTACGAAGATGCCGCAATCACTAGCTTACAAATAATAATGTCACTCTTCTTAGAGCCATCATTTTGCTCCATCCATGCAACAATGGCTTGCCAGGAGTCATTTACACTATCCAAAATCACCATCTTTTTAACATTGTTCCACACTTGTGACGCAAAAGCACATTGGAAGAATAGGTGGTCACGAGAATCTCGATCATATCTGCATAGAGGACAACACATGAGCCTCAAATTCGTATCGCTACCAGCTTCCCACACGGTTAGACGATCCTGCGTCTTGAGTTTGTTTCTGATCACTAACCACATATGAAATGAATGACGAGGAATACATTGCGAGAACCATACCATGTTAGACCAAGGAACTACATCAACTCGAGGCCTAATGTTATTCCACACTTGAGCTGAACTGAAATAAGATTCAGGCTAAAGTCGCGTCGGTGGTTGGGAGGATTAAGAAAACGGTCAGGTTACGTCTTATGGGGTTCGACTTTAAAGGGGATTCCAAAGTTGACAGGATGCTAAAGAAATGGGAGATCGCTAGAAACGAACAAGAGGATGACCCGGGTTAGAGGCTAGTTCATGGATTGTCTGTTTTCGAGTGTGTGGCTCGTGGCTGTGTGTTTTTTGTTGAGCGTTTTGTTTTTTGTTTGACGCTTGTTTCTTGTTGGGGTTGTGTACATTTCTTGGTTTGTTTCCTAGGCTACGGTTTGTGTAGCCTAGTTGGTGTGTCATTCTGGCATGCCCTTGTACTTATTTGAGTTATTTATAAAATTCACCTGGGGTAACCCTTTACCCAAAAAAAAATGAACTGAAATAAGAATCTTTACCTTGCAAATCCTTCCAGGTGAGTTCATCGTTCACATGTTGCACTATACTTGGAGGAGGAAGATTGATTAGAACTGGAAATAAGTCATACCACGCTTGTGGCCATTTCCAGTTACCCAAATCATCCAAAAGATCCGCCACACTAGACTGCATATTAAACCCTGCATTAGCTATCACTCTAGGAGAAATAAAAGAACTAATCGGACTCAAAGGACACCAATTATCACTCCAGGCATTAGCTTGATAACCACTTCGAATAGAAAACCCAATGTAAGGCCGAACCAAGTTACGAATGGACAAAATCTTCCTCCATCCCCAGCTCATGCTACCTCGAGACGGGACATCCCAAAAACACCAATTATCAGCAACTTAATCACACGTTAGTTGCTTTGGTTCCCAAGGTGTCGTCTCCTACCTACATTACTGATTATCGTCCTATTTCGTGCTGTAATGTTATTTTTAAATGTATTAGTAAGGTGTTGGCGGATCGGTTGAAGGGTTATTTGAATGAGATTGTTAGCATTAATCAATCAGCTTTTGTTCCGGGTCGGAAAATCTCCGATAATATTCTTCTTACACAGGAATTAATGCATAACTACCATCGTGATTTTGGGCCTCCGAGATGTGCCTTTAAAGTAGATATCCAAAAGGCTTATGATACGGTTGAGTGGAGTTTTCTTAAAACTGTGTTACTTGGGTTTGGTTTTAATAGCATTATGGTTGACTGGATCATGTTATGTGTGTCTACAGCATCTTATTCGGTTTGTGTTAATGGGAATGTTCATGGTTATTTCAAAGGTAAAAGGGGTCTAAGGCAGGGTGACCCACTGTCCCCTTATCTCTTTACCCTAGTGATGGAAGTCTTGACTTGCATTCTGAACCAAGTGACAAGAATTGATACTTCTTTTCGATTCCATAATAAATGTGAGAAGCAGAAAATTGTCAACTTGTGTTTTGCGGACGATTTATTCCTTTTCGCTAGGGGGGTGTGGCTTCGGCTAAGTGTGTTATGCTTTCCCTCACAAACTTCACTCAAATGTCGGGATTAGTTCCTAGTATTCAGAAGAGTACAGCATTTTTCTGTAATGTCCCGAATCATGTCAAAAGAGAAATTTTGAATATTTTGCCGTTTGTCGAGGGTACGTTGCCAGTCAGATACTTGGGGGTCCCACTTATTTCTTCTAGGATTTTATACAAAGACTGTATCATTCTTGTGGAATGGCTTGAATGTCGGATTGATAATTGGAAGAATAAAATGTTGTCTTTCGCTGGTAGACTTCAACTTATTATCTCGGTTCTTTCTGCGCTTCATGTCTACTGGTCTTCGGTTTTTATCTTACCAGCTAGGGTGGTTAAGGAGTTGGAAACTAAAATGCGAAATTTTCTTTGGGCTCAATCTTCTTCTAAGCGTGGTAGGGCGAAAGTTTCTTGGAGTTCTGTGTGTGTGCCGAAAACTGAAGGGGGTTTGGGCATTCGTCGGATAGCTGATTTTAATAAAGCTCTTATGGTTTCGCATATTTGGAGTATTCTAAGCAATCGTCATTCGTTATGGGTTGCTTGGATCCACTCTTATCGTTTAAAAGGGCGGAGTTTTTGGGACCATAAGATTCCGGCTACTTGTTGCTGGAGCTGGAAAAAGATGGCCTAACTTCGGCCCTTGATTCATCAACATGTTTGGTCTATGATTGGAGATGGCAGAAGTACCTCAGCTTGGTTTGACACATGGAGTAATATTGGTCCGTTATGCACTTTTTTGTCTCCGAGAGTTATTACCCGAGAAGGTTTTTCACTCAATGCTACAGTTGCGGATTTATCTCCTAATGGTTCTTGGCTTTGGCCGCTTGCTTGGAGGGATATGTTCCCAGTTCTTATTCAGCTTGATAACATGCAACGGAATTTAAATGCACAAGATCGTCTCCTTTGGAAAGATGGGGATAGTGTCGCCGATTACTCTTCTACCGGAATTTGGAATTCTGTTCGAGCAAGGGAGCAGGAGGTTGATTGGGCTGCTTTCATTTGGTTTTCTCAATGTATCCCTTGTCATGCTTTTCTGATGTGGCTTATTGTGCGACGTAAGTTACTTACTCAAGACAAAATCTAGCTTTGTAATCATACACGATGTAACAACATGAACATGATGTGTTGCCTGTTGTGTTATGAGAATATTGACTCGCATGCCCATTTATTTTTTGAGTGCAAACTATCCACGCAAGTTTGGGATATGGTTCGTGCTAAAGCTGGAATGGAGAGTGTGGATTCAAAGTGGAGTGATATGTTCGAATGGCTAGGTATTCATTCACGGTCAAAATCAGCATCAAATATGGTTTCTAGGTTGTTGGTTGCAGCGTTGGCGTATACCATATGGCAGGAAAGAAATAACCGATTATTCAGGAACCACACAAGGCCACCGGACGTTTTATATCAGCTTGTTATAGAAAGTGTCAGATATAAGTTGATGGGGCTCAGATTCAAGAACACTGCTAGAGTTCGGGATTTACTGGAGAAGTGGGATATTCATGGAGCTGATTTACTGATGGATAATGGTTGAGTCCGTATAATTCAGGAGTCTTTTTGTTCTAGATAGTTTGTCTAGTGGTCGTTTTTGGTTTTACGTTTTGATGTTTATTTTGGCTTTACTTTCATGGGGGTATGTCCCATGTCTGAACTAGTAAGGATGTTACCTTACTACTTGTTTTCTTTTTTGTGAATATATAGAATCACCGGGGTAACCCTTTACCCCAAAAAAATTAATTTATGCGCAAAAAGGGCATTTTGGTAATTTTCCTAAGGCATATAAATTACCTATCATACCACTAACTAAACGAAGTGACCATAAGGTATAACCTCGGAAGGTTATTCCCTATACAACTATGGTCACTAAACATGTTTGGTTGGATCCTAATGATCGACCAAACGGGTCTAGTTCGAAAGTCTAAGCGGTTGTTTAGACCGCTTGACTTTTTTTTTTGGGTAAAGGGTTACCCCGGTTAAATTTCATTCAACACCAAATAAAACAAGTGAGGAATATAGTACACCTCAGTTCTCTAGAATGACATGCCATTGCTAGAGTTCACACGCAAAAACAACAAAGCAAAAAACTTATATGCAAACAAAGCAAACAAGTAAAAATCGACAGACAAGCACCAAAACCGGCTCCAACCAAACATGCTCATAAATCAGCCACATTCATCTTGGTCCATCAGCAATTCTCGAGGTAGACTCCAGTCGATCAAAACTTGACTCACGTTACTCGTTCTTCGAAACTTCATAGTATGTAACTTCATTCTAATGGTCATAAGGGTTACCTCAATAACTTGGGCCGCACTCCTTTTCTTTGAAGAGAACAATCTGTTATTCCGTTCTTGCCAAATAAAGTAAGTCGCCGCCACCACTAATTTGCCAATAATGTGAGAGGCTCGTTTGGACTCCGCATGATTTAGTAGATAACTCATAATCCCGTCCCACTTCCTCTCGATTGTTAGCATACCCGCCTTCTCGCGAACCCCATACCAAACTTGAGATGCAAACTCGCACTCAAAAAAGAGGTGATCATGAGAGTCCGGTCCCGATGTACATAAAGAACAACACAAAAGGTTGTAATTAGCATTACCCGACGATCCCCATTTGCACATAATATCTTGAGTTTTCAGTTTCTTGCAAACTATAAGCCACATGAGAAAAGAATGCCAAGGGATAGCCTGAGGAAACCACACTATACGCTCCCACTCAACCTTCTCTTGAACCTGACGAATATCATTCCACACTGTATAAGTGCTATATTCCATATCTTTATCGTCTCTAGATCGCCAAATAGTCTTATCTTGCACCTGAGGGTCTAACATGACATTAGAAAAATCATGTAAACCCGGAAATCTAGTTACCCATGAGTTCGGCCATACCCACCTTCCGTTTTGGAACATATCCGCAACCGTGGACTTCATATCAAACCCCGCATTAGATATCATTCTCGATGTAATAAAGAGATTCAACGGGCACAAATTATCCCATGTATCAAACCAGACTCGTGTGTTAGCTCCATTACCCAACTTAATCCAAATGTGTCGACGTATGAGCGTTCTGAGTTGAAGTATCTTCCGCCAACCCCACGTAATGTTATTCCTAGCAGGCACATCCCAAAAACTTCTATCCCGGATGCGATACGAGTGAACCCATTTAACCCATAATGATTCCCTATGAGTCAAGAGACTCCAGATGTGGGCAACCATAAGAGCATTATTCATGTCAGAAATTCTCCGTATACCCAACCCACCTTCTTCCTTAGGCAAACATACACGACTCCATTTTACTTTCGCCTTACCCTTTATATTATTCCCTTGAGCCCAAAGAAATCTTCGCATCCTATCTTCAAGATCATGGACAATTCTTTTTGGTAATATAAAAACGGAAGACCAATAAACATGCATAGACGCTAACACTGATCTAACAAGTTGAAGACGACCAGCAAACGACAAGCTTTTAGCTTTCCAATCAGTGATTCGAGATTCCAAGTTTTCAACAAGCTTTTTACAATCAGAATAATTCAATCTAGACGAGATAAGAGGAACACCAAGATACCTAACCGGAAGAACGCCTTCATCGAACTGCATAATACTACGGATCTGATCTTTCACATAATTCGGAACACCTCCAAAAAAAGCAGTACTCTTCGTCATGCTAGGAACCAAGCCCGACATATTCTTGAACAGATTCAACGACTCCAGAATAACAGCAGCTAAATTAGGATCACCACGAGCAAACAAGAATAAATCATCAGCAAAACATAAGTTAATAATTCTTTGCTCTTCACACTTATGATGAAATCTAAAATCAGCAGTAATCTCCACTTGGTTTTGAAGAATCAACGTAAGGACCTCCATTACCAACGTAAACAGATAAGGCGACATAGGATCCCCCTGGCGTAAACCCCGCTTCCCTTTAAAATACCCATGAAGATTCCCGTTAATAGCAAGAGAAAACGTAGTAGAAGTAACACACGCCATAACCCATTTAATCATCTTTTGGTGAAACCCAAAGCCATGTAAAATATCATCCAAGAAACCCCAATCAACAGTATCATAAGCCTTCTGAATATCAACTTTAAACGCACATCTCGGTGGATCATGATTATGATGATAGTTGTGCATTAACTCCTGGGTTAGGAGGATATTATCTGAAATCTTCCTACCCGGGATAAACGCTGACTGATTAATATTAACAACATCTCCTAGGCCTTCTTTAATACGAGTAGTAATAATCTTACTTATACACTTATAAAGAGTATTATAGCAAGATATAGGCCTATAGTCCGTTACAGAATCGGGAGTCTTAACCTTCGGGATAAGAGAAATTACCGTGTGATTCAGCTGATTTAGAAGCTTTCCATTCTCGAAAAAATCTTTTATCGCTAAACAGACATCCTTTCCAACAACATCCCACGCCTTTTTAAAGAAAACAGAGGTATATCCATCCGGGCCTGGCACCTTATTCCCAGCAATAGAAAACATAGCATCTTTAATTTCATCATCAGTTACTATTCGAACCATATTATTAGCTTTTGCCAATGATAACTTGTTTCGGAATAGTTCCATATTCGGCCTAGAAGTAACCTGGCAGAGACTCCCAAAAAAGTTAGAATAGTGATCGACCAAAGCTATTGCCACTGCCCCCCCCCCCCCTTCGTGTAAGATACCACCTGAATCCCGAATCGCTAGAATCCGGCTTCTATGGTTTTTAGCTTTCACCACGTTATGGAAGTATTTCGTGTTCGAGTCCCCAAGAGTAAGCCAATCAACTTTCGATTTTTGTTGTTGGAAAACGGCTTCATCATGGATTGCATCCTTATATTTTTTAAGAAGAATACTATGTTTTGCTAGCACATCCGCATTGGCCGGATCCTGGTCCATAACACCCTGCCAGTTATCTAATTCCTTTCTCGCCTTTTTTACATTTTCATGCAAATTGCCTTGTTGAAAGAAAAGTTTTCGTAACGAGGTTTTAAGTAATTTAAGCTTCATAACTACTTGATACATCTTAAACCCTGTAATCTCTTTACTCCAGATCTGAATGACTTCTTCCATAAACCCAAGCTTCTCGGCTATTAAATTAACAAATTTAAACGGTCTTGGTTTGTCTTTTGCAACACTCGGCAGCTTCAATATGCATGGAGCATGATCTGATAGCCGAAACGGATGAAAGTAAGCTCCAGCATTAGGAAATTCAGTAATACAATTAATATTGCACATGATTCGGTCCAATTTTTTAAAAATAGTACCACCTCTTTGCTGATTATTCGTCCATGTGAAGTGTAAACCTGTGCTATTAATATCAAAAACTTCTATAGTATTAACACATTCCCTAAATACCCGTGATCCGATGCTATAATTGGACGAGCCGGTACTCGAGTCATCATGAAATAAGGATGCATTAAAGTCCCCCATAATTACCCATGGCTTATCTCTCATGAAAGAGCTATGGGCGCACAAATTGCTCCACAAGTCCCTTCGATTTCTATAATGATTATCCACATAAACAAACGAACAAAATAAGGACTTTCTATCGAGTTTAAACATCAGTTGAGTGTGAATCACCTGGTCCGTTTGCGAGAGAACCATAACATCGACCACATTAGGGTCCCACCCAAGCATGATCCGAGTACCTTTCAAACAACAACTAGCATTTGTTGTCCAAATCGCCCCAAAAACCCTAATTTCTCTCTCTAGCTATGGCGATTTTGTGCTTCCCTCCTACCTTAGATTTTTCTTCATGATTTCCGTATAACAGTCTGATCATCGGAGTATTGATTTATCAATAAGTCTGATTCGAACTAGTTAGCGGAAGGATTGCTTTTAAATCTAGGGTTTTTTGTTTCTTGTCATCAAGCTTGTTAGGGTTTTCATTGTTTTCGTTTTCGGCTGTGGTTTTCTTGGGTTCTCGGTTTTCTGCGTGCATGGTTGTCTAATTATTTTCTTAAAGGAGAGAGTCGTTTGTGTATTCAATGGATGATAATCCAAAACATGATGATGTTGTGAAGGGGGATCGGGGTAAGCCGCCATTACAGTATAAGGGATTGGCCAGTAGAGTCGTGAATATAGACGGTAATCCGGTGCTTCCGAGGAGGGGTACGGTGCAGAACTTGCAGTCTGATCCGAAATTGTTTAATGTCATTGATGAGTTATCTAAGATTACCATTCCTGTTCAATTGCCGGAATATCTAGAATCGGAACATAATGTGCCTACTCATGGTTTTCAAGGATCACAAACGGTTCAAGGTAGCAGCTCAAACCCTAAGTCTTATGTGGATTCAGTTGTAGGTAGTAGTGTTCCGAAAGTTAACTTTCGATCTTTGTCGAGTTCGGTTGTGCATGAAGGTTGTGACGTCGTTCTTCCTAAAGAATCTGTAAGAACAGTGCAGCAAAAATTGTCTAATACCATTTATGGGTATTTTTTGGGAGACCGTCTTGCTTTCCCGGTTGTTGACTATTATGTTAAAGTTAATTGGAAAAAATATGGTTTGCAAAAGACGATGATGAACACAAACGGTTTTTTCTTTTTTAAGTTTAATGATGAAGGTGGAATGTTGAATGTGATTAAAGATGGTCCGTGGATTATCAGGTCTCAACCTATTTTCTTGAATATATGGACTCCTACTACTAAGTTGGAGAAGAAAGAAGTAAAGCAAGTGCAAGTCTGGGTGAAAATTCATGATGTTCCTATTGCGGCATATATAGAGGATGGCCTTAGTCTTATAGCTACAACAATTGGAGAGCCAAAGATGCTGGATTCTTTTACTACATGTATATGTACGGAATCATGGGGCCGTAGTAGCTATGCTAGAGCTTTGGTGGAAATTTCGGCTGATAAGGAATTCCGTGAGGAAGTCACGATGGCTATACCTGAACCTGACGGGGAGGGTTTTATCAAAGAAACTATGTATGTGGAATATGAATGGAGTCCACATCGTTGCGCTACATGTTGTGTTTTTGGGCACTCTAATGACATGTGTCCAAGGAAGCCAATGAAACATGCTAGATATGAGGATCAAAGTCGCAATATTCAAAGAAATAAACAAGTGAAAAAAACACCCAATGTGGATCACGAGGGGTATACGGAAGTTCATGGCAAGAAAGTGGCTAGGAAGGTTGGTATTCCGGTGAACAAAAATAAAAGTAAATTTAAATATCGCCCGGTGGGATCAAAGACTCAACCAAATGTTTCTGAAGTCTATGCCGGTTAAAGTGAACAATCCTTTTGAAGTGTTGAACCAAGTTGATTCGGAGGAAGGTACAAGCAAGAAAGGGCCGCATAGGGATCACGAGGAGACGGATGATGAAGTTGAGGAGGTATATAATGAAACGGATATTTTTATGCAGCAAGGGTCTTTAAATATTAGAAGTAAACAAGGGGCAGGCACTCCTTCTCAGGTAGTTACTGATGGTTAGTCTTGCAGTATGGAACATAAGGGGGTTGAACCGCCCGCTTAAACAAATGGAGGTTCGACAGGCAGTGAAGGATTATAACTTGAGTTTGTGTGCTATTTTGGAGTCGCATGTGTATGTGAAGAATCTGGGTAAAGTGTGTAAATCGGTTTTTCGCTCGTGGGATTGGACCTCAAATGGTGGATGTTGTGAAAAAGGCACAAGAATTATTATTGGGTGGAATCCTGTTATTTTTGATGTCATGATTTTAGCTCAATCGTCTCAGGTGATGCATTTACAACTAGTGTTTAAATTGGATAAAAGGATGGTTTTTTGTTCTATTGTTTATGCTGCCAATTATTATGTGACTCGAAGGGATTTGTGGCATCAACTTTCTATGCATAAAAACCTTGTTGCTAATAAACCTTGGGTTATTATGGGTGACTTTAATTCAGCTCTAAACATAGAGGACAAATCTATGGGAACGTCTTCTAGTTCTATAGGCATGAGGGAGTTCCAAGCTTGTGTTGATGACATTGAAGTGGTTGACATAAATCGGACGGGTATCCATTTTACATGGAGCCAAAAGCCGAAACAGGGGGTGGGGTTATTAAAGAAGATTGATCGTGTAATGGGAAATACTCCTTTTGTGGCTGATTACCCGAACTCGGTTGCAATATTCAAGCCATGTCGTCTTTCGGATCATTGTCCATGTATTTTATCTATTCCGGAAGCGTTGAAAATGAAGCCGAGGTCTTTTAAATTCGCTAATTTCTTGGTTTTTAAACCAGAATTTTTAGAGATTGTCAAGAAGTTTTGGGATTCAAATGTGGACGGGGTGCATCAGTTTAGAGTTGTAAAAAAACTTCGGTTGCTGAAAAACCCGCTTAGATCTTTGTTATTCAAGCAAGGTAATCTCCACAAGAAAGTTGAAAGCCTTAGATCGAAACTGGATGTCATTCAACAAAATATTGATCAGGACCCGTTAAACGTTGATTTCCGGGCTGAAGAGGCTGCTACTAGTCGTGATTTACAGGAGGCGTTGTTGGATGAGGAGCGTTTCTTGAAACAAAAGTCAAAGGTAGATTGGTTAGCGGCGGGTGATATGAATACTGCGTTTTTTCATTCTTCTTTGAAAGCGAGAAATCATTTTACCAGAATTGAGGTTATTAAAGATGGAGGAGGGACTAGTTATGAAGGTGATATGGTGTATAAAGCGTTTGTTCAGCACTATGAGAAGTTTTTTGGTTCTCAAGGTGATATATCAATGGAGCCGGCTCCAGATTTATTTCCACACAGATTATCTCATAATGTTTCTACTAATATGGTTCGACAGGTAACAATGGAGGAGGTCAGAAAAGCTATGTTTTCTATTGGTAATGACAAAGCTCCTGGCCCGGATGGATATTCGACGGCTTTTTTCAAAAGTGCATGGTCTCTGGTTGGCACGGATGTCTCTAAAGCCATTATAGATTTTTTCGAGACTGGTAACATGCTTCGGGAAATGAACCATACTCTTATTGTTCTTATTCCTAAGGTTTCGACTCCTACGATTGTTACTGATTTCCGTCCGATTGCTTGTTGTAATGTCTTCTACAAATGCATCAGTAAGATTATTTCAGAAAGAATTAAAGGGGCTCTAAAGGACATTGTTAGCATAAACCAATCTGCTTTTGTTCCTGGTCGAAAAATTTCGGATAACATTCTTTTAACCCAAGAGTTAATGCATAATTATCACAGAGACGTGGGTCCTCCTAGATGTGCTTTTAAAGTAGATATTCAGAAAGCGTATGATACTGTCGATTGGAGGTTTCTTAAAAGTGTTCTGAGTGGGTTTGGTTTTCATAGCAACATGGTTGGGTGGATTATGACGTGTGTTTCAACGACCTCATTTTCGGTCTGTGTTAATGGTACGGTGCATGGTTTTTTCAAGGGTAAGTGTGGGCTGAGGCAAGGAGATCCAGTGTCCCCTTATTTATTTACTCTCGTTATGGAGGTCTTAACTAGTATTCTTCATCATTCTGTTCGAATTGATTCTTCGTTTAAGTTCCATAACAGATGTGAAAGGCAGCAGATTATAAATCTTTGTTTTGCGGATGACTTATTTCTTTTTGCAAAGGGGGAAGTGAATTCGGCTAATTGTATTATGTCTTCTCTCGCGAAATTCACCAAGATGTCGGGATTAGTTCCTAGTAACCAGAAAAGCACGATTTTCTTTTGTAATGTTAAGGATCATGTTAAACAAGCTATTCTGGATATTATGCCTTTTACGGAAGGAAAGTTACCCGTGAAGTACTTGGGGGTTCCTCTGATTTCGGCTAGGCTTGGTTACAATGATTGTTGTGTGCTTGTGGAGAGATTGGAAAAACGCATTATGCATTGGAGGAACAAACTTTTATCATTTGCAGGAAGGCTTCAACTTATTATTTCAGTGCTCTCTTCTATGCATATTTACTGGTCCTCGGTTTTTATCTTGCCAGCTCGGATTATTCAGGAGTTAGAAGCTAAAATGAGAAATTTCCTATGGTCTCAGGATTCTTCGTTCAGCAAAGGTAAATCTAAAGTGTCTTGGAAGTTGGTTTGTACGCCTAAATACGAAGGGGGATTGGGTATTAGACGAATTGGAGATATGAACAAAGCTTTGATGTCGTCTCATATTTGGAGTATTGTTTCTAAGCGTGACTCTCTATGGGTTGATTGGATATATTCGTATCGGTTAAAAGATAAGAGTGTTTGGGTTAGCAAAACCCCTTCGAATAGTTGTTGGTCTTGGCGGAAACTTACTCAATTATGGCCATTGGTTAGGAAGCATATTTGGTCGGAGTTGGGTAATGGTATTAATACTTCAGCCTGGTTCGATAATTGGAGTGTTTTGGGGCCTCTTGCTGATTTTGTGTCGGCCAGAACTATCTCGGATGCAGATTTTAGGTTGGATAACTCCGTGGCTGATGTGTATTCTAATGGTGCTTGGTTGTGGCCTACGGCTTGGAGGGATATATTTCCGGTTCTTATTCATTGGATCCTGTAAAAGTCGACAGATTATTATGGAAAGATGGTGATGATGTTAATGAGTTCTCGTCTTCGGGGGTATGGCATTCACTTCGGCATAGAGAATCGGAAGTTGATTGGTGTAAAATTGTGTGGTTCGGCCAGTGTATTCCGAGACATGCTTTCATGATGTGGTTGATTATGAAAGGTAAGCTTCTCACGCAAGATAAAATTCTGAAATGGGATTTCGCTCGGAGAAAAAACATGAACATGATGTGCTGTTTATTATGTTATGAGAACTTTGATTCTCACAAGCACTTGTTTTTCGAATGTAAGTATGCTTCTCAAGTGTGGAGTACAGTTAGAAATAGGGTGGGGATTGATACGGTTTCGGCAAAATGGAGTGAGATTGTTAGCTGGCTTTGTACTCGTCCGCAACAAAAGCAGGTCGATACTTATGTTGCTAAACTACTTGTAGCTGCTGCGGCGTATAGTATTTGGCAAGAGAGGAATGCCAGATTGTTTAAAAACCAATTAAGACCTCCTGAGAAGGTTAGTGAAGTAATCGTGAAAACAGTTCGGTACAAGTTGATGGGAGCAAAGCTGAAGAATACCGTTAGGGTGCGCAGAGTTCTTGAAGAATGGGAGATCCACACGAAAGAAAAGGACGATGATGGGGGATGAGTAGTGTGTTTTTAGTCCGTCTAGAAGTCTTGTCTAGGTGTATTCCTTTATTTGGTTGTTTTTGTGTCGGATTGGTTTTTTGTTTGGTTTACTTTCATGGGGAATGCCCCATGATTGAACTAGTGTAGACTCTCTACACTACTTGTTTTCATTTGTTGTGAATATATAGAATCACCGGGGTAACCCTTTACCCAAAAAAAAAAAGCATTTGTTGTCCAAGACCATGAACTGAAAACTTTCTTACACACCTTGGATACATTTGACACGTCAACGTGAGTCTCCATGATAGCACACATCTGAACATGATTATCCACAACCACCTGACGAACCTCCTTCTGTTTGAGGGAGCGGTTCAACCCCCTGATGTTCCAAGAAGCCACACTACCCATTAACACCCACTGAACCGGGTGTGCTTGCACCCTCAGAATTGGACTCAATCTTGTTCTCCATGTAGTTCGGAATATCAGCTAAAAGATTATCAACATCAGTGTCATCGGCCATTACCTCATCCATGTTATGTCTCTTTCCTTTTGATTTCAAAACAGCATCTAAATCAGGTCCCCCCCCCCCCATTTTCCTCATCCATATTACTAGTATCAGCGCTTAAAACAGCAAACGGATTGGATGTTTGGACTCGGTTCAGGTTCGTATCTGCATTACTCGGTTTAGACTTGGGTTTTACCACCAGCCGATAAGTAAATTTTGGCTTCTGGTTTTTTACATTCACACCTTGAATATTATTTCTTTTAGTTTTCGAGACGGGCTCCTGAAAGTCTTCATTGTGTTTTCTATTAACATCATTCCTAACCTGATTTGTTTTCCTCGAACATGAGTTATCATTATGGCCATATACACAGCATGAAGAACATCTCATTGGTTCCCAGTCATAATCAACTTTTACCTCCACTTTTGCATCGCTATTCCCATCCAAGGTTGGAATGGCAACCGTAATACTTTTCTTCAGTTCATTCTCCGCATTGATTTCAACCAGCGCCCTAGCAAAACTGCTCCTACCCCATGATTCAGCACACATAGTCGCAGTGAAAGAATCCAACATTTTTGGTTTACCTATCTTCGAAGCCAACAAGCTAATTCCATCCTCGGTAAAGGCAGTTAGCGGTACATCATGCATTTTAATCCAGACCGTTTTAATATCCTGTTTTTCCACCATCACATTTGGAGACCATTCATTTAAAATAATCGGAACATTTCTGATAGTCCACGGCCCATCTTCCATTAGTTTATCCATCCCCTCTTTCGTTTTAAATTTAAAGAAGAAGAATCCCTTTGCGTTCATCATTAGTCTTGAGAGACCATACTTCACCCAGTTATTTTTAACAAAATAGTCGACCACCGGAAAGGCTAGACGTTTCCCCAAAAAATAACCGTATAACGTATTTTCGTATCTATCATGCACCTGTTTAACTGATGATAGAGGAATGACGACATCAGCTCCTTCAACAGTTTCACTAGACTCCATTGACCTGAAATTAACTTTAACAGGATCCTTTTTAGACTTAACAGCATTTGCAAACGACATTGGTTTTTCAGTGTTGGTCGTTTTTATTATTGGCTCTGTTCCTGATGACGTTCCAGCATCAAGATCAACATGCATCTTCTCCAAGTTCTGGGAGTCAAAAAACGACACATTCTCATAACCCTCATCAAGATGAATCTCCGTAGGTTTTTGCACAGCCAAGTTTGTGAACGTACCAGGTTTAGCCAAAGGATTAAGAACCGGCTTGGATATTTTCGACAGACCATCCAAGATCGATGCATCAGACGTTGAATACAAACCCCTTCTTGGAAGCTTTAGGTTGCCATCAATATTCGTAACCCTTAACCCTATTCCACGTTTCGAAGACATATCCCCAGACTCATTCACCGACCCATCACTATTCATCCCCATGCATTCAAACTCACGTAACACCCAAGAAGCAGACTCTCTCCAAGAAACATGTTACATAAGCACTAAACATGTTTAACGAAGTTAGAAAACAGGTTTGGTATCAAAACAAACGGTTTTGATACCTAAAAGTAGTTTGGTTACGAAATACGCAAGAATACGCATTTTGGCCGAAACTACGACTCGCCACTATGCCTAGATAACGTGGTAATCAGTAGGTATAGTCATAAGAGACTAAAACCATCGTGATTATGCTCACATTATGAAGTTCAAACGAACTTCGTATTGACCATAAACTGGTCAATGCAGAAAGTCAACAAAGTCAAACAAAGTTTGACTTTCACGCTAAAAATGCATAAAAGAACGAAAGAGGACTTAGAAAAGGTCCAAGGAGGTTTGATCCAATTTATTCTCAGGTATGAAGTGCAAGACTTCAACTTAGAGAATGAAAATCTGATCAAATGTGAGTTTGAGAGCAAAGGGGGTGGGGTTTATATAGTGTTTACACAACCGTTAAGATCGTTCATCGTAAAACGAGCTTCGATCTCATCCGTACACATGTGCCCATGGTTTTGTGAAACCATGGGAGCCCCTAGTTTCATTAAAACCATGTGCAAATGAGGGGAACAGCTGGAATTTTGATTTTTCATTTTGGTCCCTTCCTAAGATAACTATGGCAGATTGTCAATTTTGGTCCCTGAATGTGCAAAACATGGTTTTTGATGCATTTTTGACACGTTTAAGCCCCATTAATCCCATTTCAAGGCTCTAAAATGAAGTTAAAGTATAGGGAACATGAAACATGCTCAAAAATATCTCGGATGTCGGTTTGTTTGGTCATACGGTTGCGTTGTTCGGTTAATTACGACGAAACACGAACGAATGCGAAAAACGATCCAAATTACGCGACGAATGGAATTTTATCATGCCAATCACTAAAATAAAATATTTTAATGATTACATAAAGTTTTGGATGTCCAGATGTATTCAGAACGTAAGATATGCGTGAAAATGCAAACTTATGCACTTTTTGACGCTTTTAGTCCCTGAATGACCAAAAAGTTTATTTTAGCACACCGAACCCCTCAAAGCCTATTTCTAAGCTATGTAAAGGATATTTAGGGTATGTTTAACTTATGGTCATGTTCCAGAATGTTCATTACAGTACAAATCGGCATACTTTCGCAGTTTGTCGAAATTAGTCCCTGTAAGCGAATAAACTTGATTTCGCCACACCAAACCCTCCAAAACTTATTTCTAAGTTATGTAAAGGTTATTTAAGGTATGTTAAGCCTATTTCACTATTCCGGAGTGTTCTTTGCATTAAACTGGTTATATTTGCGCATCAGTACGTGTATAACCTTCCAGAAAGCGATTTAAAGCTTGAAATCGAACAAGAATTGATATGTGCAAAAGATACACATATTTATACAAATCCCAAGTATGAAATACAATATTTCATTGGTTTGGTATTTGTTTGATGGTCGCAGAGGCACAGGTGTCACAATAATACCTAGGGATAACAACCTTCCATATTAAGACACCAAACACAAACACAAACACACAAAAAACACACACAAAAATGTCTTCTGAAGATTCAGAACAATTAAAGAACATTGCAATAAAGGAACTATTGTCAACTTGCACGTGGACAGCAATAAGCACCGATGTCAACTCTTCTCACTTGATTCTTATTGTGCAGGGGAAGATTCTTGCAGAAATCAAGAAAAATCGAGGCATGTGGGAGAGACTCCTTGAGGAACAACCATCAAGCTTCAGAGACACAGCATTGGAGCACATCAAGGAACAGTCTCGAGCTGATGACTTAGCCTTCTCTTTCCTGAATTATGCTCTGACCACAGTGAAAGAGAAGATGGAGTTCAGCTTGGTTGAACGTGACAAAATCTTTGCTTCAAGTAACTAGATTTCTCTTTATCATTTTATAGTCTTTAGTTGTGTTAAACAATAACAATAACTTTATGTTTATGTTTTGTATACATGTTTTGAAAACATCTGATGGTTAATTATTATATAAATCGCATGAATGAATTACATATATATCGCATGTTTGTAACAAATACAAGATAACACAAATCGCATGTCATAAAATGAAAAACATAATAAAATCGCATGTTAAACTACTTATAAACTGATGTATATGAAATCACATGTTTACATACTAAAATCGCATGTTTGTATAATAAAAACTCATCTATATTAAATCGCATGTTTCTCGTGTAAAATCGCATGTACAATTAAAAAAATTAATCTTCATCCTCTGAAACCTCTTCCCAAACATCTTCTTCACTGCCATCATCACTCCCTCCGCTGTAATCTTCGAACTCATCTTCCTCTTCATCGTCTTCGTCTTCGACCTCATTGACTTTGTGGCTAGGATCTTTTTCAATTTGGACTCCCTTCATCTTCTTTTGTTGTTTGCCTTTCAGTATCTCGCAAGTCCGAATATCATGACCTTTTTCATTGCATACACTACATGTCCTTGTCCTCTTTCCTTTGCAGCTGGTCATTTGTTCCTTCTTCGATTTAATCCTTTTATGCAAGCCACGACCTTTGTTTCTTATACCAGTTGGCACACGGACAGTAGGAGGTGCATTAGTTACTGGTTGTTGATAACCAATCAACTTTGAAAACCGGTCAAACTTTGGATCAAGCTGCTTGGTTATACGACTCTGATCAACTTTTTCTTTAATCTGCTTCATTTGATCCCTAACTAAAACAAGTTGATCAAGGTCGGTAATCAAATTGCTAACCAAATACTCCCCTGTGTACATAATTTCGCGAGCAATCTATTTAGCCTTGTATTGCTCATCCTTAGCATCCACCTTTACATCAAACGTGGCGTTTAATTCATTCGAAACCACATCTTTTGTCCATCTCTTCATAACATATTTGTTTGGTAATTCTTTAACACCAAACATCGTGAAAAGAAAATAGATGTGTTTACATGGCAGCCCATACTGTTCATGTTAGGATCTGAGTTTCTTTTGATTGTGTTCGTTTGATTAGAATGAAGATGAAATAGAGTTAAATGCAGCGGAATTAAATGAAACAAACTTTCAACACACAATCAATGAGAGAATAAGTTTTAGCAAACATGTTTAACTTGAAATCGAGTGATTGTATTTATTACAATAATCAATCACAAATGCATGCATGCACTAATCTCCCCCTCAGCCTGAGCTCACTATGATTGTTCGTACAGAATGACTTGGTGATGAAGAGAGCTAATAGAACAGTATAGGGTACTGTTCTATTTATAGTACAGAATAACCACTGAGCATCTTTTGGCTGACGTCACCATGAAAGTGACATCTAAGCTCCTAACAACCTCTAACAACTGTCATATACAAATACCATGGTTGCAAAAGTCGCTAGGCGCTCCCTAGTCGGTCGACCGGGGAGTTGAGAGTACTCGGCCTAGGCGGAGAGTACTCGGGGAGTACTCGGACATGTTAAATTATAAAGAAATTAGTTTTTGGAAATTAAATATATGTCAAATAACATAAATTTACTAATATCTATAACAAAATACGTGAAAATGATATTCATTTTTTGATATGATAGCCATAGAAATTATGTTTTATTATTTTTTAAGTCAAACTCGGCCTGAGTTGGCCTACTAGATACGATTTTGGCCGAGGTTGACCGCGTTTGACCGATTCCAAGTAATTAGGCGAAGTCAAAGAAAGTCGCCTCGGCAGCCTACCTTGTAGCGACTACTCGGAGAGTACTCGGCCTTGGAAACCTTGTTTTACAACCATGACAAATACTGATCATAAACTACTGATTACAATAAACAAATACAATACAAGACTAAACTACTGCTTCTTCATTCCACTGTTATAGTTCCAGCAGTGCTTTATGTCTTCAGCAGTACTTGAACCATATCAGTAGATTGAGCATCAGTGCTTTATCTTCAACAGTCTTTAGGGATCAACAGTTGTTGTGAAGAGCAGCATTTATAGGTCATCAATTGTTAGGGCCACTTTCAAGGGGAAAGATCTAATGCAAACAACTGCTTATGATGAATCCACTGATCTGATCCAGTTTTGGCTTTATCAATTGTTCCTTTGTAGGGTTC